>CAJVRC010000890.1:400664-411304 GCA_911456345.1 Penicillium egyptiacum
TAGGCCAAGGACTGCCCTAAGAAGGGAAACCCTACCTGGTAATTTCCCTTTTGATCTGTCAATCTCAAAAGCTAACCTAGTCAAATAGCTACAACTGCAATGGTATGCTCATACTCCAAAATCGTCCATTAGACATTTGGACTGGCTATTGGGGCTTTGCTAATCAAGTCAATCGCAATCAACAGGCCAAGGTCATTTGAGTAAGTTGAAGTTGAATATCGCAGACTTTGGACTTGACTAACACCTTCAAAAGGCCGTGAATGCCAGGAGCCTGCGAAGGAGAAGTCGTGCTACCGTTGCGGCCAGACTGGACATCTTTCTCGCGAATGCCCCCAGGGTGGTGACAGCAGCTACAGTGGTGGTGGTTCCCAGGAGTGCTACAAGTGCGGACAGGTCGGCCACATTGCCCGCAACTGCTCCCAAGGTGGTAGCTACGGTGGTTACGGCGCTGGCGGCTACGGTGGTTTCGGTGGTTCCGGTGGTCGCCAACAGACCTGCTACTCCTGCGGTGGCTTCGGACACATGGCCCGTGACTGCACTCAGGGTCAGAAGTGCTACAACTGTCAGTTATATCTCGGCTTTTCTCTCCTTCTCTGAGAATCTGCTACTAACATAATGATCAGGCGGCGAAGTCGGCCACGTCTCTCGCGACTGCCCCACGGAGGCTAAGGGTGAACGCATGTGCTACAAGTGCAAGCAGCCCGGCCACGTTCAGTCCGCTTGCCCTAACTAAAGTGCCCATTGCTTGCATTGCCCTTTTGGTCAACATCTTTCCACAGTTTCCATGGGATTGGACGACACTTTTCATGCATGCACGAAACGAATTTCCCTTTTTTTCCTGAAAATGTATGATTAAAGATCAAGGCCTGACAAGGTTGACATGATCTAACTTTTGATGCCTCCTACCTAGTTTTGTATGGTAATTCCCGGGGTCTTATGATAACGTATAAATGTGAAGGGAGCCTGGCAAATACTCGTATTTGCACGTTTTAATTCTCTGAGCCTACCTCGTGGATTGGGAGTTGATGCATTTGCTGTGTAGCTCAAATCGGTTCTGATCCAATAAAAAAGTTTCAAATCATATACTCGCCTCCCAGAGGGTTGGAACCCGCGTAGCGCTCATAGTTTGATTACGAGCTGCAACTGCACATCATAGCCCTCTTGTACTTGGGGACGTCCCCACAGAAACGCTCTTCCTCTTGCTTGTGAAGACCCCATTCATCGTTGAACGGGTTTAAAGACATCTGCATGATCCGGTCTAGAATATCTCGGTCTCCTTTGCGCTCCACACGCTCGATGACCTCGTCGAGAATCCACCCTCGGGGCACGAACTACCAATGGGTTAGTCGATCTGCACCGGACTTCAAACAGAATATTTCAGCAGGTACTTACGTTCGGGTTGACGGATTTCATGGCCTTTTGCCTTTTCTCGTCGTTTGAGGGGCCCCAGTCCTCTAGGATACGAAGCCGCCAGCTATCCAGCCACTTCGCAATGCGGTCTCTAGCTGTAGCCTCGGTGTATCCAATCCCACCGAAACCTTCAGCGTGGAAGAAGACCGAGGCTGCTTCCCTTCGGCCTTCTTCAGACTCCAGATTGGATAGTGTCAGCCCTGAAAGCCGACGGAAGAAGTGGTTGAAGTCCAGTTCGAGTGCCTGAAGTGTGTCGAGCATCTCCGAAAAAAGATTCTGGAAGTCCGACTCGGCCTGTGTTTTGAGTCCTAGCCTCTGGCCCATCAACCGCTTGTATTCATTTAGGAATACTGCTTTGAACTCCTCGCCCACACGCTCAATAATTTTCTCCGCACGTTTGATGAGTTCCGGTTCAAACTCCTCCGTCACCCCATCATTAACGAAGCTTTCGTCGTCAACCCGGTTTCCGGCCCCAATCAACTCACCTAATGACTCTCCGAGTCGGACCAGGTTCCACCAGATAATGCTGGGTTGGTTGCGATAGGCGTATCGTAGCATGTGGTCATCATGGTTCGGGGTGTACTGGGGATCAAAGTTGTCCATAAACGCAAACGGGCCATAGTCGAGCGACAAGCCGTAAATGGATGTGTTGTCGGTGTTCAGCACACCATTCATGAAGCCGTACGCCTGCCACGCGGCCACTGTCTTAGCATTGCGGCGAGCGACTTCTCGATATAGTCTAGCAAATCGATTTTCTTGTACATCCTGGTGTTCTTGTATCCGATCGCCGGGGATACCCCTTTGGGGATTATCAATTTGCGTGGAAGACTGCTGGTCATGCAGCGATACAATGGCGGGAAGAGATTCCCACCCGCTAAAAACGTCTTCTGCAACATATGTCGCAAGCTTCCTGATCAGCTCACGATCTCCGCGAACGCGAAGAAGGTCAAAGGTGCCAATTCTTAGCCAAGATTCAGCAAACCGAGCGACGATTGCTCCTGGTTCGAGACGCTCTCGCAATACCTTGGCATTGGGGACCAAGGTGAGTGAGAGTGCCCGAGTGGTTGGTATACCAAGGGCAGAGAGAGCTGGCAATGGTTCAGTGGTCTGTCCTCGGGTTTCATGCAGGTCTGCTCACCTTCTGATACTACGTATTCACGGATACTTGACCGAAGGACAGCTTTGCCGTCTGCGAATCGTGAATAGGGTGTTTTGCCTGCTCCTTTCAGTTGCAGCTCATATCGTGTATTTGTCTGCGGGTTGGTGCATTCGAAGAGACTGATTGCGCGCTAATTTGTGGGTCATTAGTATCTCTAATGAGCCGAGGACTCCATTGCATGTTAACTTATTAACTTACCCCATCTCCAAGTTGTCCGGCCCATGAACCGCTGCATGTTGTCAGCTGTTAACGTTACATTTCGAGCTTCTTCTCGTAGCTTACAATTGCCACCCTGCACAGGTTAGTCTCCTTCGGGGTTCTCATGCATGAAAACGTGGATACTGACCTCCATAACATTGTGCCCATGGGTAGATTCCACCCTGTTCCTCATTCCACCAAATCTCATTCCCGGAGACCAGCGCCTTGAATCGTGACGTTTGTTCCTCACCTAGCTTCAACCCCAAGTCCTGCATCGCTTTCGAACTGACTCCCAGTAGTTCCGGCTCATCGGTCTGCTCTGGGCGGATATATGTGAACAAAGCTCCTTTGACCATGCGAGGCCCCAAAGTTTCCCTTGGGGCCTTATGCGAGGATTCCGGTGTATCAAAAGCTGGATCAGGGGGTAGTCTAGATGTGAAAACATTTGATTTCGGTAATTCAGCCAGGGAAATCCCGGCAGTTGAAAGATGCGATGCCATTTGGATTAAACGATTCCTAACCGACGGTGGCCAAAGGCTGGTGCGCGGGAACATATACCAATTTCTTGAACACGCGAGCACGCGAAAGTTCATAGAGACCAAGTAAAGTAACCAAGGATATTGATCCAAGTGAAGGTGAAGGTAGTAGGTAACTGACCTCATTTATGGAGAGCTGCTGGGAGTCAGAAATGACATAATTGCCATTATTAATCATTGCCCAGCCCCGGATAGACCGCGGGCAGAGGCCTTGAGGCACGGCCTTGCTGGCCGAAGTATCCACTTACACCTTTCATCATCGTATGCCCTTTCAAACAGTTGGAATCATGGCAAACACAATTTCGTCTATTCCTACATTGGCTCTCAATGACGGGACCTCGGTCCCTCTCGTGAGTAACAATCTGTCATTACCCCACATATATGGTGTTCACTAACAAAATACAGGTTGGATATGGCACTGGCACCGCGTGGTTTAAGAAATCCGGGGACACCGGCATCAATCATGAATTGGTTGAATCAATCAAGACAGCAACGAAGCTAGGATACCACCACCTCGATGGAGCTGAAGTCTACCAAACCGAGGAGGAACTGGGACAGGCAATCAAAGAGAGCGGGGTATCTCGAGAGAAACTCATCGTGACGACTAAGGTTATCACCAATATCGCCGATATTCCTCAGGCCATCGATACTAGTCTCAAGAAGCTTCAGCTTGACTATGTGGACCTGTAAGTGAACTCCAACATGGTGTGACTAATGGCTTGCCCGGGAACTGCTTTTAATAATTGGAGCAGGTACTTGATCCATGCTCCGTTCTTCGCAAAGTCCGAGGAAGAGCTTCAAGCTGCCTGGGCAGCTATGGAGCGAGTAAAGGCATCTGGGAAAGCCCGGTCCATTGGCGTGTCCAACTTCCTACAAAGCAACTTGGAGACCATTCTCAAAACCGCTAAGGTGGTACCATCTGTGAATCAGATCGAGTTCCATCCTTACCTTCAACATGGCAATCTTGTCCCCTACCAAGAGAGTAAAGGTATCAAGACTGTTAGTTATGGGGGCCTCACCCCTGCCACTCGGGCTCAGGGCGGGCCATTGGATCCTCTTCTCTCTTCCTTGGCCACTAAATATGCAGTCAGGCAGTCCGAGATCCTGTTGCGCTGGATTATTGACCGTGGTTGTGTGGCTATCACCACCAGTGGCAAAGAATCCCGCCTGAGCCGCTATTTGCGCACATTTACCTTTAAACTGACTCCTCAAGAGGTTGATGAGATCTCCAAAACGGGCGAGCAGAAACATTACCGTGCCTTCTGGCGTGACAAGTTTGCAGATGACGATCGTTCCTGAATATTGAGGCTTCAGGAACAAGTTTAGCATGAAAACTCTTGTAGACATTCCCTGCCTCTTGACAAGATGACAAGTTACCTACATCCTACATACAATGTATGTTATATATACACGTACATAGGTATTCGAGCTTTTTATATCTTAAATAGATCCATGGATGTACCTTGTATGTAATGAAATTGTACGGTAACGATAAGCCGATAAGCAACAGGCACCGTAACCAACCTAACGTAACCTTCTCCAATTCACCTGTCTCTTCCATTCTATCCCGGGGACATTTCCCATCTCTCGCTCCTTCATGGAAAGAGGTCACCCTCTCATTGTGACACATCCCACTTTTTCTTTGTTACCTCGCCTGCGCTTATTTCTCCATCCCAATTGCGCGGCTTCGAAATCCCAGGGTTATGGGAATACCCCCCACGCGCGATAGTGATAGGATGCCCTGATTATTCGGCACCTGAACAAGGCCGGATCTTGTACACCATCCTTCACTTGACTCAATGCGTTGACTATCACCAGGCAACTCGCCATACTGACTCGAGAAACGGGACTTGGTGATAGACTTCGGCCAAAACAGTGCTTGAAGCGCGTATGATACCAACATCTCTTGTGGAAGAACAAATCGCGAGACCCTGCGCCCTGCGATGTCGGTGAACGAGAAAGGCCATTCCCAGACCACTACAACCCCCCGAGCTGCGAGTTCCCCCACGTCAGAGCGTGAAGTGCTTGACCAACGATTGCAGCGCCTCTCCGACGACGTCCTTCCCCCCGTTCCATATTTACTCACATTTCCGACGAAAACGCCCTTTAACCTGGGGAACCGGTCTGGCAACAATTGGGCTGTAGGGCATGACAGACCCTTCAGCTTGGAGGAGCAGCAACTACAATATATGACCTTCTTGACACACCACGACACAGACTCATTGCTTCTAGCCGTCGGGGACTGGTCAGACGAAACGGGGCGCATGATGACCGATCGATCAACAGCTCCAAGTGCCGGGGAAAGTGCGAGAGAATCTGTGGCCAAAAAGAAGATTAGTCTCAAGGACTACAAGACTCAGAAAACCAGTGGCGCTGGCGCATCTGCCGTTGGCCTCGAAACGGGTAGCCGAGGCGCATCAAGCTCCACTAAGTCCGAGGATAGACGACACACGATATCTTCGGAACCCTCCAAGAATAACGATAAGACTAAAATGCCTCAAATGCCGCCAAAATCACATGCGCGTCTCTCTCCCGAAAGAGCGGGCCAGAAACGGGCATCTGGGTCGGAACTTGAATTCCCTAACCCCTCAGCGACTAAGAAGCCCGAATCACATCCTACAAAGAAACTGCGACTCTCCCCAGAGAAAGAGACACGCCGAGAACCCAGCCCTGCCAAATCGCACTCCCCCAAGCTGCCCGCACTCCTTTCGCCCACTCTCCCACCGACATCGGGTGGCCCCAGACTTCCGCGCTTGCTGTCTCCTACCCTCCCCCCAGATATCGAAAAGGAATTGGCCCGCCTCGAGGACGGTTCGCCGTCTCGCAATAGTCGGGCAGGAAAAGGATTGCCTGCAAAAGAATCCAATGCCCATGAACATACAAGAGATCACGCCCGTGCCGACCCACAAAAGACGCAGCTTCTTACCAAACTACGGTACGGAAGAGCAAATAGAAAGCGTGTTGAAGCTCTGCTTAAGTTTTCTGGTAAAAAGAAACCCCATCTGTCAGATTCACCGGTCAGCCAGGACACCGATCGTGATGATGTATCCCATCCCAGGAAGAAGGGAGGAGATACTGCTTCGTCTCGTGGGCACACATTCGGGGATCTGAAAGGCAAGAAGCATGAAACTGTGGAAGCCCTTGGCCCTCAAAATGGTCGCTCAAAAGAGCCAAAAGGCTTCCCCGAAAAGCCTCGAACGCCGGTTCCTCAGCCACAGTTGACCTCTCATTCAACCCCTCATGAAAAAACCAAAGCAGCTTCTGTCACGCCGGCGAAAGACCTAAAACTTCCTACCTCTCGTCGAAACGATCTCGGAGAGACCGATGGCAAAGTTCCTTCTAATCCCGCCAACAAACGTCATTCTGTTGATCCCGGGTCAATTATGAAAGCTGCTCCGACACAGGCAGATGGTCGTACACGCAATGAGCGGCAGGTATGGTGGGATGAGTGGCAAAGGTTTGCGAGCATCGGTCGTGAATTGAAACATGCCGCAGAGCGCCATACCTCTAAAACCGGGGTCTTGGTTACCGACGAAAAGCTAGCCGTTGTGACTGCAATCGAAGCGTTGTTGTCCTTTATTATGGCATTCGTAGCGAACGACCAGGCTAAGGCTTCATCACGCCAGGTTGGTGATTCCTCGACATGGCTGTCTATTGTGCCATACTGGCGTGTGGTCAAGAAGAACAGTGTGCCATATCCGGCATTGAACAGTCTCTGCTTGCTCCTTGGGGCTGTGTCCTTCACCGCCATTCACGCTCTCGATCTTGAACGCCTCGCGATAAGCCCAATTCCTGGAGAGCACACCCCGGTCCCAACGCCTGGAAGCGACGGAAACGCAGCCCTGTCGGATGAGAACAGGAAAAGCAGGAGGGAATTTTCAGAACTGAAGGCTCGTCTTCCTGAGTTCTACAAGGATTCCCAGAGGCTATGGATAGAGGGCACCCGGGGTCTTTCTGAAGATGTCCTTGGCCGTGAGTTTCCCGCGATCTGGTCCCAGCGGTCTCGAAATTACTCGGAGCGAGGCCGATCATCTCTCAAAGCTGGCGACTATGCTGGAAGCTATTTCCTACCGCTTGGTGGCACTACCCCTCCCATCGAAGTGGTTCGGTTTGGCTGGTCCCTACTGAAAGAATGGTGCTCGAAAGAACGAGTGGAGTGGAATGGACGTCTTGGTCTCTAATTCATTCATGTTTCATATTTGTCTCCTTTCCCCCCGTCGCTCCGAATATGCTTCATATGGCGTCTCAGAGAAGGCCTTGTTTTTCCTTCGGCACAGGTCATTGCCTTTACTTTTATATTTTCTCATGATACCACGAGCCCTGGATTTTCATGTAGCTATTTGCAATTCGAATATACCACGGGGAATGCAAAAAAATACATTTACATCATTTTCTGAGAGAGCTGCTTTGACATCGCGTGCAACCGTAAATGCAGAATGTATTTGCTTGTCGAGTCTTCCAATCTACTTGAAAGTCAAGAATTTCGCTAAAGCTTATGGAAATATTACCACCGCTCAATCGTACAAAGTAATGACATGGGTCAGGGGATTATAAGACCAGGGAAAAAAGGCAAAGAAAAACCGACCTAGACCTCCTGATATTCATGTCCGAAGCGAGGCTGCGAGTCACCAAAGAGCCAACCAGCCTCGCGGCAATACCGGGCTTCTCTGCCGTATATACCGACTTCGCTTGCCCAGCAAATCACCGCCGCATCTACAATATCTGCGATCACGCCTTCCATTGCACCTAGTGTGGTCCAGCCAATTGTTCCAGCAATAAGACCGACGACGTAGGCATAAAGACTGCCACGAATGGTGCCACTGGACGCAGAGGTTGTCAGGCTTCGAGCAGTGGTCACCCAGCCACCGAACCCTAAGGCTAAGGACATCATGAAACGAGCAGCGTAGAGGATCAATTTAGACAGTCGGTATGAGAGCAGAGACCCCGAGCTCCCGGGGGACCGAGAATAGGAACGGGGGTGTAAAGACGTTGAGGCCGCCGATGGGGCAAGGATAGTCATTTGACTGAAACCCCGGGAGGAAGCGGCAAGAGGCTGCGAATGAATCGCTGCATAGGTGAGAGAAAGAGGATTGGTCAAATAAGTGATTGGGGTGGGGACGAGTGAATAGGCGAACAGACTGAGCAACGAGGAGATCCGACCTGGTAAAAAGAGAAGAGGAAGTCGAACCAGTAGGCCCAGTAGTCTGGACAAAGAGATCGTGCCGAAAAGAGTCGTGGCGGCGTGAACGATGGCTGCCTGAACAATTTGCCTCGAGGTGGGTGCGGGTGTGGCCAAGCGGTGGAAATACCACTGGCTCACTGTTGCAGCGGTGACAGCACGCTGGATACCTGCGATGACGCCGATCGACCACAGATAAACAACAACGAAATAGGTACCAAGCCACCAGCTACCCACGTCAATGATGAATGATTTCGAGGTAACAAGATGACCGCCCAAGAAGACGCGAGTGAACATCAGCATCCAGATCCAGGTCCAGGAGACAACGCAGACCAAGGCACCCAGACCAAGAGCAAGCAGCTCGGGATTGGCGGCCAAGATTCGACAGGCAAATTCGAGAATGCCTATGGCCTTCCCTATAGACTGACGGCCACGCACAACATTGTAGATCCACATGGTGGCTACGAGAAACGGGACAGCAGAGCCCCATCTCATCGCCTTGTCTTGGATACTAGTCCCATGCCATGGTCCCTTAAAACTTGAGATGAAAGGATATAAGGAGAAAGAGTATAAGATAGTGGGAACGGCCACTAGGATCACATGGACCAGAAGTCGCACATAGGATCGTAGTAAGGCCAACCAGAGCAGGGACACAAAAACCGATACAATAGTATATATCCCGAGGAGAAAGAAAGATCCGTGGACAGTCATGTATATTGTATCGCCCCATCTTGATTTGTCTCCAGATGGGGTGGACGTGTGAAGATATACGAGAAATGCAGAAGCAAACAATCCCGCGAGAGATATCAAAAACAACTGGCCCCAGAAAGCATCGTGCACTATGTTTTCTGAGGCTAGCGGTGATACCGACGTTGGAAATGAGCCTGCCGAGCTGGGCGGCCGTGGGGCATCTCCCGATAAAAGCTCAGCCTGCTCTACAGTAGGCCCATGCTGAATGGGACCAGAGGGTTCCTTCAGTAGATCTCGTTCTCGGAATCGCTGAACAGGTGGACCGCGGGCACCCGGACTGGATAACGCCTGATCATTGTCAAAACCGGCTTGTAAAGAATCCTCCAGACCGACATCAACTAGATGGCCTCGAATTTTGCTACTGCTTGGGCTGGATCGGGATGCCGGTTCATGCCGTGGAGCTTCTGCCACAGACTCGATAGGAAAGGGACGGGCACCAGAAACACCCTCTTCTCCTCGCCATGAGCTCTTGATGCCTTTGCCAGGACGACCATCGTATGGTGAGCTTTCCTCCTCGAAACCTGAACGTTCAGAATCCTCAAGTTCCGAAGATTCCTTCAAGTTGCTGTCGCCAAACTGCCGCCTTGATCGTTGGAGTGCATAGAAATCAGCGATCTCTCGTTCGCGTTCTGTTTCGTCATCTTCCTCTCGAAATTCATCAGTGGCACTGAAGAAAAGGGGAGCTTGTTGAACCGAGGTGCGGGCGGCAAAAGGAAATTGAGATGTCTGGGACGCACCCGGTCGGTAAGCATTGCTGGGTCGTAAGAAAGAGCGCGATGAGGGGTGCCGAGGGTTGCCTTGGTGTTGACTAGGGCGGCTACGACCCGTTATTTGAACCTCATCTGGTCGAGAGGCTACTCGCGACTGTGATTGAGCAAGGAATCGTGAGGCATCTAAGGCAAGTCATTAGCCATATAGTCTTCTAATATTCAGGATCTTCCAGTTCCTACATTCAGAGAACATGGCCTGTTATCGCAACAAAGTACGGTGAGTGGGACAGGACCAGTGATAAGTCACTGAAGGGAAATATGCTGAAGAAGTCAAGTACGGTCGGATATTAGAGTGTAAAGGGAAGTGAGACAGAGGGAAGACTTTGAATTTGTTTGAGATATTTGAGATATGCCAAATCTAGGAAAGAGAGAGAGTATGATGCCTGGGGATAAAGTGAAGCACTACAGGGTCACGCAGCTGATGAAAGCGTCATACGGGCACGTCAGGCTTGATAGATGACTCAGCTGATAACCATAAGGTCTCCAAACGTAGCTACGTAGGTAAACTGACGTCCGCTTCTTTTCCATCTCTGATTCTGGATTTTTTTTTTTTTTTCCTACTCTCTCCATGTCACAGCCATGGGATTATATTGCTAAGCTTGTCTGCATTGGTGACTCTGGCCCTGGCAAGTCCAGCG
>CAJVRC010000890.1:411384-433339 GCA_911456345.1 Penicillium egyptiacum
GTCTTTGACCTTGCGCCTCCGCTAACCAAACAATAGCTCACCGTCCGACTTTGTGAAGGCCGCTTTTCCCCATCTCATGATGTGACCATTGGAGTCGAGTTCGGGTCGCGAATTGTGCCAGTTGGTCCTCCAGCGTCGCTAGAGCTAGAACTTGATGAGCCTTCTCCCGGATCGTCGGGTGCTACATTTCCAGAAGCATCTGCCACCTCCGGCCTTCCTACCCCTCCACGAAAACCACAAGGTTCTCCAAATCAAAAACGCATGAAACTCTCCCTGTGGGATACCGCTGGACAAGAGACATACAAGTCTATCACCCGCTCTTACTTCCGGGGCGCCTCTGGCGCTCTCCTAGTCTTTGATATATCCAGGCACTCGACCTTTATATCCTGCACCCAGTGGCTGCAGGATCTACGCCATATTGCAGAAGATGGCATTGTTGTCATCTTGGTCGGTAATAAGACTGATCTGACGGGGACCAGTTCTGGATCAAATCAAAGGCAGGTCACCAGGGAGGAGGCCGAAGAATGGTGCCGCATGAATAATGTGGTTCGCTATGTTGAAACGAGTGCCAAATCCGGAGACGGCGTTGAACGAGCGTTCCTGGAAGTTGCCGAGAGAATCTATCGTAACATTGAAACGGGAAAATACGACCTCAATGATCGCCGGAGCGGCGTGAAAGGGTTTGGGGCCTCAGGGGGAGCAAACACCGGAGTGCCTAGAACTGTCACATTGGGAATGGATGATGCTATGCGCAAAGGTGGCAACGGTTGGACTGGGGGTTGTTGCTAAGTCCACAATCCGTAATAATAAATCGTCAGCAACATATGGCCCCGACATATCTTCATATCCAACTGAATTGTTTTCCAGACACCAAGCGCGACTATGGCGGTTGGGATGAGAACTCTACCATCTCTAATAACACTGCATTTTTCTTTACAGATACAGAAAATAAAGTGAAATTATCCATGTTGATACACGCACCCATGTAGACATGTACGGTCCAATTTGAGGTGGTCAACACGAGCTAACGAGCAGCCCTAGCGAGACAAGAACACGTCATCAAGCGATTCATGATTAGTTCGCATTCGCCATTTTCCATCCGGGTAGCCAGCGCAGGTGAGCCCATTGCTGGTTAGAACCCTCCATCCCAAACACGATGGCTCGGAAATGGATGAACAATCCGACAACAATCATGTAGAGGAAGGCATACACCGTCGCAGACAGTCTGGGATTCATCTTCCGTGTCACCCAATCGACGCAGAAGCCGAAATTCAGGATGGCATAGTAGAGAGCCGGATAGTAATGGTGGACATAAGTCACGCGGGCCATGATTATAAAGGGAAGGTAGTGCAAGACCCATCCGATAACCGGATACAAGCCAGAGTAGTGGATGTGACTGATTTCCTCGTCGCTGAGATCATTGTACCCCCTCTGCCAGCGCAGAAGGTACCAAAGGAATAGAAGACCAAATCCGCCAAGAGCCGCAGTGCTTCCCCAGTAGACCAGGGGGTTTCCTAGAAGATAGTATTTGACAACGCTATCATCCCAAGAACACATGCGCAACCCGACATTGAGAATCGGCCATTGCCAAAACTTGGAAGCCAAGTCATCTTGCTTGTCAGGATCAGGAACCAGAGCATTGTTAGAGGTCATCATGGCCACATTCAGGTGGATGAAGTCCTTCAAGAAGGGCGATTTATAAGATCCAGGGTCACCAGGGGGCACTGTGAATAGGTCAATAAGTGTGATCGGGCTCATCAATATCAAGTTCTTGAAAAAGGGATAAGCTTACAGCGGTCGTTGGTATGAGACTCAACATTCCAGTGAGTGTACACATCGGTGGGTTTGTTTTCCTTGGTACATGTTGTTTCAATCTGCTTGAAGCCCCATTGAGGTAGATTGACATTTCCTGCCCGCAGATAGCAGCCTAGGACCGGATGGCGGAGTCGGAATGCTGTTGTGAGTGTCCGGATCCTAGATCGATCTCGAGATGCAACATCATCGACCACCTCCACTTTCCAGTGGTCTTTGTCGTCTCCAATGGTAATATTTCCGTAGGATGACACCTCGTGGTGTGATTTCGTGATTGGTGCTGGGATAGCGTGGGAATGCAGGTTGCGACCAGTCTGTCCGTGAATCAGCCGGACGACATCGCCATCACCAACGAACCGCAGATCAGCAGTGGCATCGTAGTCCGGCTCCTGTCGGTTGGGGTAGATAAACCAGTCGTTGTTGGCATCTTTGTGGTGGTAGCACGTGACCTGTTGCTGCATGGATCCCTCCGGGTATGTTTGAACATGGGAGTGCAGAAGCCCTCCTCCATAGCCCATATTTTTGAGTGTGACTCGCGACCCAATTGCAAGCTCAAGAGGGCTGTCTCTACCAACCTCGGTACCTTGTAGGTTGGCCTGGAACAGCGAGCTCATCTGGGCATCACCTGGACCACTGTTCGCCAGCACCAAGAAGTGCAGATAAAAAGAAAACATGTAGACCAAGATTGGAATAACAATCAATCCCACAACACGAGCAACCAAGTGCTTTGCGAGCACAGCCTGTTCAAACGCATCCGTGTTAGCTAGCTAATCGGTGATCGACCTTCAGGGAAGGTGGGGCTGAAAGCAGAGACTCACCCGTGGCATCTTCAGGTCGCCAAATTTATTCCAGAGATCATCAATAGTATAAAGACCGACAAGAGCAGTGCAGAAGAAACCGACCCATTTGACACTGCAGACACATCCAATGCTCAAGCCAGTCAAACAGAGCCAGGCATACCATTCCAGCGAAAAGCTATCACGCTGCAGCCGGTGGAATCTTGCCCAGCACATTGTGGTAGTAAATGTGAAGCAGAGCAGCATCGAGTCAAGAAGTATAAACCGAGAAATTGTTGCATAGGAATTCTCACACAGCACCATCAGGCTGATCAACCAGACTGTGGCCCGGCGGAAGTTCAACTCTCGCGCAGTGTAGTAGGCAAGGGGAATGCAGACTATACCAAAGGCAGCATTGAAGGCTCGCATGAAGGTGTAGTTCACATCTTCCGGATACTTCTCGCCAGACTTGAATTCAAAAGACCCATTATAGCCAGCAAGATAGCCGGACAGGCCAACAAGCATCTTCCCCAAAGGCGGGTGGACATCGAAGTAGAACTCGCGTTTGAGATAGTGGGAACCGAATTTACCGAAGTGGGCCTCATCCCAGGTCACAATGTTGGAACGGCCGATCTGGTACAGGCGGGTGAAGAGGGCGAGGGCAGTCAAGATGATGGGAGCAATGATCGGCTCCCAGCCGGCTAGCACATGGAGGAACGAGGGTGACTGCCCAGGGGAGGTTAGAACGTATATGATGATGTTGAAAACGCTATCTCACCTGTATTCTAGCTTTCTTCACATCTTCATCGTTCATCCGGTTGGAGTCCAGATGAACTTTGCTGGAATCGGGGACATTTCTTCGACGAAGGTCGGACTCTTGTCTGGCGCCCGTGCTCACGGCGGTGTCTAGGCCCACCATGGTGTGCCTTGTAGTATTTCTAAAGGAAAATGTGCGAACGGAATGGGAGAATAGTAGGAAATTGAACTGAGGAATACCGAGGTAGACCGATAATAGAAGGGCGGGTAGCTTAAGAGAACATAGCCATTCCCGAGGGCAAATGAGTGATAGAATAGGGCAAATCTAACGGATTTACCGGAAGCAATGCCAGGAGTAGATCGAGAAAAGTGAATTTTTTTTTAAAAAAAAAGAAGTGAAATGAAATTAAGTGAAACAAGAGAGTGGGCTGAGAGAGTAAAGGAGAAAGAGAGATCCGTGGCCTCAAAGGAGGATAAACAAGTCCACTTTTAACGGGCCGTTTTCAGAACGTGTAATTCCGACTAAGTACCTTTGTACCATACCTCGTACTATAAATATATCGTACATATGTATAAATATACTTATGTATCCGATATCATACATATTGATAAGGCACATACAAAGCACCTATTAGTATGTACTATGCATGAGGAAATTCCAGAGATACAACATCTATATCATCAATTAAACGACGAAAACCCCGAAAATTCGAGGATTTGGCCTATGTACCGGAAACCCGAACAGAAAAAACATCGGTAAATGGGGAAAGGAGATATATGACATTGAATTCTTTGGTCTTTCTTGCTTCCTTTATTCAGTCCGAGGGCACAATTATCCGTAACCCTTTCATTGCTCGTCTCCTTCTCCTTGCTCCAAACGTCTATATTGGCTGCTGGTAGCACCGGGGCCCCCTCCCCGGTTTCGACTGACCATATTTGAGATCCAGCCACCAATTCCTTCGCCGCGAACGCTGCCCTGGTGAGAATCGGAGCGTCGACGTTTGCTGGTCCCTTCATGGCTTGAAGTCGGCGGATCGATATCTAGGCCAGGGATGGAATTCTCCGCCCCAAATTGCCCATACTGCCGACGCAGATCGAGCGACGGGACGGGTGAACCAGCACCCATTAGCGACCCCCGTTCGCCTTGAGTGGCGGGTGTCGGCATGGCGGTAGAAGCATCGCCAAAAAGGACGTTCATATCTTCGAGGCGAACCCCACTTGTTTCGGGGTACAAAAAGTAAACTGCGGTGATAGTTAGTATAATAGTCCCTAGTGGATGACTATGGATGAGGGATCATACCAAGCACAAAACTGCATGCACAAAAGAAAGCATGAACCAGATATAGCCGCCACTTGATAACTTCCTGAAGAATAGGGGTCACCTCGCCCACGAGCCAATTGAATGCCCAATTTGAAGCGGTGCTCAAACTTGCACCTTTGGCACGAATACTCAAAGGCAAAATCTCCGGGGGATATAACCATGGAATTGGGCCCCAAGATGCCCCGAAAGCGGCATTATAGACCATAACGAAGATGACCGTCAGGGTTGGGGTGGCGGGGATTTCAATGTAAATAAAGTAGGAGATAAGAGAAAGGGAGATGAGCATGGCAACGGCACCCGAAAGTAAGATCGGTCGTCGACCCCAGCCATCCACAAGATACCACGGCGGTATAGTTGACAGCAAGTATGAAATACCATTGATTCCAGTCATTAGGATAGCATCCCGTCCAGCCCAGCCGGCCTATATTGAAGATTGGTCAGCATAATCCTGAATCATTTTGAATCTTGTTTGAATCCGGCATGGCCCCGTGGGAGGGAGATTCTGGATTCATAGCAGCGTATGGTATTCATACCGATTCAAACACGAGAGGCGCATAGTATGAGATTACGTTAATTCCATTGAGCTGAGCAAGGGCCTGGGCCGACATGGCAATCAGGACACGTTTGCGATAGCGGCGGAACATGTCTGAGTAGGATCGCTCGCCCTCCTGTCGCTGGACGAGGACGTTCATCTTGATCTCACGATATTCTTGGCGGGCCTTGTCATTAAGAAGATCTCCTTCGCCATAAAGATTTGCGATCACCACCATGCCCTCCTCATCGTGGTCATTATCAAGAAGCCACCTAAGTAGGGACCTGGGAGTTAGCCTGGCAGACGATGGAGGATATTTCTACTCACCTGGGTGATTCACAGATCACCAGACTGCCAAGTCCAAGCAAGGCACCCATGATACACTGGAAAAGGAGCGGGAGGCGCCAGGAGTAGTCGTTGTCGATAAAGCTACAGAAATAGTCTACCCACACACTAGTCGCATACCCAGCAATATTGCCCGTGAATTCGATGCATGCGAGTTTCCCACGGTTGTGGGGAGGCTTGAAATTCGTCAGCATACCTGGCAAAAGAATGGGAGCGGGAGGCAAGCGAAAGGGTTGAGGATTGATGAAGAAAGGGGTTCACAAACCGAGATTTCAGACTGGTAAACTGGCACAATGGTAGAGAGGGCACCGACGCCTAGACCAGCAATGATACGACCGACCATCATCATGGGAATCCCTGTGGCAAATGTTTGGAAAGCGCCGCCAATGAAGAACACAATGGAGCCATAGAGTATAGTCCTTCGACGGCCGATCATATCACCAACACGTCCCACAAGGAGCGAGGATATGAATGCTCCAATTTCGAGAACTGCAACCACAGTACCAATTGTAGCCCGAGAAGGCTGGTTGAAGTAATCTTTGAAGTACCAGCCACTATGTCTGTTAGCCACATTTTGCCCCCAATCTCTAAAGTGAGTCTACGCTCGGGGGATTAGACACGAACGTTATGATGCCAGACATTACACCCTGGTCATAGCCAAAAAGAAAGACACCCAATGATACAAACACACTCGTGAAGTAACTACATGCAAACCCGAGTCAGCGGTAAAAACTACGGTACTGGCCTTTGACGCACTCACAGTAATGGCTTCCCGACTAGACCGTGCATCTGGGTGTTTGGCCCATTTCTGGGTGTCATTATGGCGGCCAGAACGCGTTCAACTCTCGAAATATGCCGCGGGGGAGGGACTGGTATTGTGATCTTTTCAATATCGACCACAGAACGCTCGTTGCTCAAGTTTGAAGAATAGTGGACGTGTTTGGGCTGCTTCCTTCGCTCTTTTCGACGCAAGAGCTGTCGATCTAAGGAATCGCGAAGGTGAATCTGCAGCGGATCTTCAGCCTCAGCGAACTGCTCGGCGAGGTCACCAGTATCTGACCAGATTGAGAAGTCAGACCCGACCGAGCGAGCAGACGAGTGAGAAGACCGTCGACTACCCTTCTCGATGGACTCCAATAACTCGGGCGAATGGGTCGAGCGGGAATCAGAGGGTATGGACTGGAGGGGTATGTTAGAAGCGCGTGGGGGAGAAGTCGGAGAAATGATGGCGGTATTGACGGGCTGAACCTCGCAGCCCTTTTTTGCTGGGAGAAAAGAATGCGGAGTCGATGGAATTAATGATATCGATAAGAGGTTCTCCGCAAGGAGTCAGCAACAGCACCACCTGGGCACAACCTTGAAAGTCACTGTATTAGTCCGCGATAGGGCGCCACTCAGGCGATGTGGCCGCGGGCGACTAGCTACGTAAAGTCACACGCGACGCAGGATGACGAAGTACCGTCAAAAACGGGGGTGATGATCAGGCGGAGATTTGGAGAGAGGGGGTGCGTTTGGGCAAAAGTAAGGGTCCCGAGCCAAGCAAGAGAGCATTACACAGCCAAAGAAAGTCAAATATATAATAGAATAAGAGGGATTCAGATGATTTTCATCCAGGGCCTTTTTTTTTGAGAAATGCTAGGTTAAAATAGTAACTGTTGGGGAGGTCAAATAGAACGAAATAGACAGAAGAGGACGAGCCGATCCTAGGCTAGTTAGAGGAGACATCTAATATGTAATGCCAAGTGGTATTTGTACGGAGTACGTACTAGTACTAATACGTACTAGATCGTACCCTCAAATGCGAGATCGACAAATGAGTTACTATTTACGTACGATCCATATGTACATATGTAGCTAAGTATACAACTACTAATACATATAGTACTAAGTATAACTTGAAAAGAGTATATATCTCTGTCAACGTATGCAGACTCGGTCCAATTAGAAAATAAAAAGAAACTTCCGTGATTCTCGAATGTAGGACAAAAGCTTTTTACCCTTGTATTGGTGTCTACGATAAAACCTACCTCTATTCTTACATATGTAGTGATAAACTTATCTTGCTACCTAGGTAGATATCCAAGTATATGATTACATAGGAAGGTACTCATTTAAAGTCGGGTATCGCTTGTATATGTACATAAGCGTATGTAGGTCTAATGAAACAAGATTCTATGCCTGTAACGCCCTCCCCAGGATGAACAATGTGGTAAAAGGAGAAGCAAAAGAGATAAGACTCAAAAGGCCAAAGCGAGAGGGAATGAGCATACCCATGACATAAACCGTTAAGTGAGAAGGATGTCATATCCATCACTCTGAATATGAACAGCGTCTGCGGGATTCGCGTACCGGCGGCGCACCAATTCAAAAATAATGAGGCCGGCACTGGTGCTAGGTACTTGGCGAAGAGAGCTCCCGATGAACCCACGGAACAACCAGGGGCGCCAGCCACCGGCCCGCGCAGCCTTCCGCGAGCACCTTTTGAAGGTCTCCAGATAGGCGTGGTAGTATAATCGTACCATCTTCTGTCGCGAGGGTATGAGACTGGCCTGGTGATCCAGATATTCTAGTCGACCTAGGTGAAGGTCTTGAATCCTACTTAGAGGATGCTGAATGGTTTGCTGAGCGATCGATGCCACAACCCCAGCCATCATCAGGAAACAGGGCTCCAATGCATAGTGGGGCTTGATAAGTGGCACACCGCGACCACTAGAATCCGACGATGAAAACATCCCCACATGGTCGACTTGCAGGGAGCCATAGTACCAAGTGACGAATGAATAGTAGGACTGTGACTTGATGTATTCGAACGAGGAGAAGAACACAGCATAACCGAGTGAATCCCGCATAAATGACAGGCTCCAGCCTGCAAAGACTCCACGGAGACCAATCTGTCTAAGCTTATGGTGGCCATAATGCCACATACTCCGGTACTGACCCTCCAGCATGTCACTGGTCTGAAAGCGAACCTGTAAGGCGTCCAGAGGGGCAGCTACAATAGACTGAATTGTGCCAGCAGTGAATCCAGCAGTAAATGTCGCAGAAGGAGAAGCCGGGGGCCAGACTCGCTTGACCCCTTGGGCTACAGGTTCATGTAGGGCCCCCAAAACCTGGAGATAGGATGTGTAGAGAACAGCACCAACCCTGGTGTATATTGTTAGCACTTTCAAATCACCCAGGGCCCTGTTTTCGGGAATGTCTCACCCTGCATTTGCCATCAAAGGTGGAAGCACTTGATTCGGGATAAACCGCCAACCATATGTCCGGACAGCGTGGAGCAATAATCCCGGGGTTGTCGTATGCAGAGACCATTTGCCTTCAGCAACACGGGGGTTCACAGCTCTTGCAAATGCCTGTTTCAAATGATAAGTAACGAAGGCTGGCGATGGGTTGATTGTGTTTCTCATCTATTGTAGATGGTGGGAGGCTGTACCATATAACTAGGAGAAATATTGTCAATACAAAGATCATTAAGTCCACAGATACTACATACTCGACACGTGTACGAAAGAAAGCTTTGATCGGTGCTCTGAAATAAAAGGCCACCATCTGTGCACTGAGAGCGCGAACGCCTGCGGCAGATGCTCCGGTAGCTGCATCGTTGCGAGAGATCCTTCGTGGACTTCCTGGAAGTTCGCCGACATGGGGGTCGAGAAGGATAGGAGCTATAGAAGACTTCATTGTTTACAAACAACTAAAAAGCCACCGTGTACATCGTAGGAAAGGGTGCTTGTGGGTCTCAAAGAGAGACTTGCTCAATGTCGACAGTGAATTGCAAAGCGCAGGTGATGTAGGCGGGGAAAGAGGGCAGCACCACAGGGGGTGATTGTTATCCAATCAAACGATCAAGTGAAGGCTGACGTATGCCATGTTGACTACAAAATTGAAAATAGAAAGAAATTCAGGAAAGCATATTCACAAATCATGTTTGGATTCAAAAAGAGAAAGAGTTGGAAAATAGCGCTAGGACGAAAGTGGTAATACTTTGATACGGTGGTCGAGAGAGACTTGGAGTGCAAGAACGCGCTTTTCGCGTTCGCTTTCTCCTAAGCCGTCCCTTTCTATCTTTGTCTTTTCTTCCACACCTGGCTCTATTGGTGTCTTGTCTCTCATCACCGCAGCGGTCGCATTGCTGCTGCCTTCATTTTCCGTCTGCATTTTTCTTCATCCTCAACAAATTTAACACTCAGGCATACCTTCAATAGCTCCTACGCTTCTCCACCGAGCTCTTTTGCCATCAACTTAGTCTCTGACTGGGGCATATCTTGCTCGTAGCAGGCCATCAATATGGCAGAGGAGATCGCCATTGACAATAACAACTTTTTCAACCGCCTGTCTAGTTTCTATGCATCATGGAAGGCCGACAAGCGCTCGGGCAATGCCCTCTTTGGCAATGCAGGGTCCATGGTCATTCTGATGGGTAAGACTGATGAGGAGAACTCATTTCAAAAGAACAACGCGATGCATGTATGTAATCATCTTCTAAACTCCTATCCTCGTCCCATAGGGGCTCATCAGCTTCGTGACATCGTTACTAATAGAACGTTAGTTCTGGCTTCTCGGGTATGAATTCCCAGCAACACTGTTTGTTCTCACGACCGAAGCGATTTACGTGGTCACCACGGCCAAGAAAGGTAATTACCAACGCATGGACTTTTGCGCGCTGCATAGCTGATTAAATCAATTTAAGCGAAACACCTCGAGCCGCTGAAAGAAGGAAAGATTCCCGTCGAAATTCTGGTCACTACCAAAGACCCAGAATCAAAGACCAAAGCATTCGAGAAATGCTTGGATCTTATCAAGGGTGCAGGGGTGAGCTAAAAATGACCTTTGAATCACCAGTTTGATTTGCCTTCCGCTGACCACGACGACTGCAGAACAAAGTCGGTACCTTACCCAAAAACACGGCCTCAGGACCCTTCGCAGATGAATGGAAACGCGCATTTTCGGAAATATCGAAAGAAGTGGAGGAAGTTGACATAGCACCTGCACTCTCGGCTGCTTTTGCAATCAAAGATTCCGATGAATTGGTTGGTTTATCTATGACAGCACGTTTAAAAAGTGGTGTTTGCTGATCCAGTCTCAAAGGTCTCAATCCGCAATGCTTCCAGAGCTTGCAGTGGCCTTATGTCAGAGTACTTTGTTGATGAGATGTCACGTTTGCTTGACGAAGAAAAGAAGATGACCCATAAGGCCCTCGCCGCAAAGGTTGATGCAAAGATCGATGATGGGAAATTTTTCAACAAGCTGGCGCGGCTGCCCTCAGAATTTGATTCTCAGCAGATCGACTGGGCCTACGGGCCTGTAATTCAAAGTGGAGGCGCCTACGATATCAAGCTCACAGCGACTCCCGACAGCAAAAACCTCGAACCCGGCATCATTTTGTCCAGCTTTGGAATCAGATACAAGACTTACAGTTCCCTCATTGGGCGTACTTATTTGGTTGACCCGACCAAATCACAAGAAGCGAATTATGCCTTGCTGCTGAGCCTCCATGAAGCGACCATGAAAGAGGTTCGGGATGGTGTGGTCGCTAAGGACGTTTACAACAAGGCGCTGAGCCTTGTCCGTTCTAAGAAGCCTGAACTAGAAGGACACTTTGTCAAGAACGTTGGCGCAGGGATTGGAATTGAACTCCGGGATGCCAATATGGTCCTCAATGCCAAGAACAACCGCGTCTTGAAAAACGGCATGACACTGTCTATCACGATCGGGCTGACTGATGTGAAAGATCCAGACTCAAAGAATACCAAGAATGGTGGCTATTCTATGGTCATCACCGATACAGTTCGTGTCGGGGAAAGTGGGCCTCACATTTTCACCAAAGACGCGGGTATTGACATGGACTCGATCTCATTCTATTTCGGGGATGAAGAAGAGCCCGAAAAGCCTGTGAAGGAGAAAAAGGAGACGAAGTCTAGCGCAGCTGCTGGTAGAAACGTCACAAGGACCAAACTTCGTGCTGAAAGACCAACTCAAGTCAATGAGGGAGCTGAAGCTCGTCGTCGAGAGCATCAGAAAGAGCTGGCCTTGAAGAAGACAAAGGAAGGCTTGGACCGGTTCACCGGTACTACAGGAGACGACAATGGGGTGGCACAGAAGAAATTCAAGCGCTTTGAGTCTTACAAGCGAGACAACCAACTCCCTGCCAAGGTTAAAGACCTTACAGTTTACGTCGACCAGAAGACTTCAACCGTGATTGTGCCTATCATGGGCCGACCGGTGCCCTTCCATATCAACACCATAAAGAACGCCAGCAAAAGCGACGAAGGAGAATACGCCTATCTACGAATCAACTTCTTGTCTCCAGGTCAGGGTGTGGGCCGAAAGGATGACCAGCCATTTGAGGACTTGTCAGCTCATTTCGTTCGCAACCTCACTCTCCGGTCCAAGGATAATGACCGGCTCGCACGAGTCGCCCAGGATATCACCGAACTTCGCAAGACTGCCTTGAGGCGAGAGCAGGAGAAAAAGGAATTGGAAGATGTTGTTGAGCAGGATAAACTGGTTGAAATTAGAAACCGGCGTCCAGTGAAGCTCCCCGATGTCTACCTTCGACCTCCTTTGGATGGAAAGCGTGTTCCAGGAGAAGTTGAGATTCATCAGAATGGTCTTCGGTACCTATCGCCCTTCCGCAATGAGCATGTAGACGTGCTCTTCAGCAACGTGAAGCATCTGTTCTTCCAACCCTGTGCCCATGAATTGATTGTTCTCATCCATGTTCATCTTAAGACGCCTATCATGATTGGAAAGCGGAAGACAAAGGATATTCAGTTCTATCGCGAGGCCACGGAGATGCAATTTGATGAGACTGGAAACCGTCGGCGCAAACACCGCTATGGAGATGAGGAAGAATTCGAGGCTGAGCAGGAGGAAAGACGGCGGAGAGCTGCATTGGACCGCGAGTTCAAGGCCTTTGCCGAGAAGATTGCGGACTCTGGCAAGGACGAGGGTGTCGATGTCGATATCCCATTCAGGGAAATTGGCTTTACCGGAGTTCCAAACCGGTCCAATGTCTTGATTCAACCGACCACAGATGCCCTAGTTCAACTCACTGAACCTCCTTTCACGACCGTCACGTTGAATGAAATCGAGATTGCCCATCTGGAGAGAGTTCAGGTAATGTTTTTTGCTTATTACTATTTTGTCGGCTTGGTTTACTAAATCGCGCGCAGTTTGGACTCAAAAACTTTGACATGGTCTTCGTTTTCAAGGATTTCCGCCGGACTCCCGTTCATATTAACACGATTCCTGTCGAGGCACTTGAGGGTGTTAAGGACTGGCTTGACTCTGTTGATATTGCGTTCACCGAGGGTCCGCTCAACCTGAATTGGACCACGATCATGAAAACAGTCGTCAGCGATCCGTACGGCTTCTTTGCCGATGGCGGGTGGTCTTTCCTATCGGCCGAATCAGACTCGGAGAACGGTTCAGATGAGGAAGAGGAGTCAGCTTTCGAGTTGTCCGATTCCGAGCTTGCAGCTGGAGACGAGAGTTCTGAGGAAGACAGCGAATTTGATGATGACGCGAGTGCCGATGCGAGCGACGAGGATTTCAGCGGCGACGAGGAGAGTGGTGAGGACTGGGACGCGCTTGAGGAAAAGGCGAAACGTAAAGACAAGGAGATTGACCATGATGACAATGACCGCGGGACCAAACGGAAGCGCTAATCAACCATTTTGTTGCCGCTGGAGCATCAAAACGCTTTTTCTTCTTGCTTCTATTCTTACACTTTTTGTTACAATCTATGGGCAAGTTAAGTTTTCAGAGCAAGAGACATTTATGGTGTTAATCGGGAGGAAACCAGTATCCTAACGTCTCTTAACTGTACTGTATCCAAATATTCACGCATGATATTCGTTCAACGGGTCTTCGGACAGGTAGCGTTTCTCTAAATCGCAGCTTGCGGTCTCCTGCGTGTACATATGGAGCTTGCATTGGACAATTGCCAGTCACTATCACGCTATTTCCCTTCACGCATAGACATCCAAATACTTCGCATGCGCTCTCCTTGTCCGGGCGTGAAGCGCTCGTAGCATACATCAGATGAATAATCCATGAAGTTGTGGACCGGGTCTAGTCCAGGGGAGTCCGGACACGAATCCTTCTGCTCAGGGCACCCATCTGTCGGGGTGGACTGCTGTGGCGTGTCACTTATGTGGTCACCAGGATTATCTGCCGAGCAGGATTCCCCCTGGAATGTGTGCAAAAGGCCATTCCAGTGTCCAATCTCGTGAATGGCAGTTCCACCTCGATTGTAGAGATCCAAGGAGCCACCGGGCATTGTGTTGGCCAAAATATTGCACCCATCCTTAACATAGTGAGAAGCTGGGCTACTGGCATTGACACTTGGATCGGGCAAGGTACAAAAACCCAGAACGCTCGACGCCAAGTCATTGTTGGTGACCGCGCCCCTGTGCCCGAAGGCGCGTCCTGCTTGCCCAGGCGAGGCTTGGAGGTTGGTTTGGAAGTAAACGTTCAATGTTCGGTAGCTTCCTTTTCGAAGGGCTGCTTTCATTGCCGCATCATCCACATTACTTGCCCATTCATCATTCACATGACGAGTCACACCTTGCAATCGGTAGGAAATGCCAGAATCTGCATAAGATTGTTGTAGAATAGAAAGCTGTATGCAAAATGTTAGCACGGAAATGGCAGTCGAAAAAGAAACAACTGACTTGAGAATTGATCATATCATCAGTGACCTGGTTGGACTCCGACTTGCTGCTGATTATATGGAACCAGGTCTCGATCTCGATTGGAGCCTCCCTGGCCTGCGAACTAGCAGGATCGGCTTCATCGGACTGGAGGCGCGCTACTTCATGCAAGAAATCCGCACCGGGGTCTTCAGTAGCACAAGTGCCTCTTTTCTGGAGGGTGAAGGGGCTGCACCGAACCTGCAGAAAAAGGGTAACAAGGACGACAAGTTTGGAAAATGAGTGACAGACCATGGTGATAAGAAGCCCTGGTTTTGATACCCCCTTCGCACCTGTTCCAAAAGAGAGAAAAACGAAAGGAGCGGACGAAGAATCAAGAAAAGAACCATCGATCTCAAGATTGACCAGTATGGCGTGTCGCTATCATATACCCTGCCTGATAAAGAATGCTGCGTCATGCGGGAATGCATGTCTTGAGCAAGGGGTACGAGCATGTAAAGGATCGGAGAAGATAAAACGATTGGTATGTCAGAAATTCGAGGATGAGGTCATTGAACACAGGGGTTATTTACAGGGCATATTGAAACAGAAAGAAAACGCCAAAATAAAAGGGAATGGAAGAAATCTAAGGGGCATTATCCCGTCCCGTGGCGATGGCAGTGCTCGGTTGATTTGAATCCCAAGTAAGATAGGTGTGGTCACCAAGTTTTCTGGTGAGGAGATTAGCTGTTTGCAGTTTCTCACAAAAAAAGGAAGATCATACCTCGGACGCACCAAGTGCGCAACAGTAAACAAAGTCCCGAGGACAACGCAGATTCCACCAACAACCACATAGGCGATTCCCATAAACGGATTCTTGCCTCCAAGCACTGTTCGAGTGGAGATCAAGATCGACTTGGTTCCATCGTATTCGGTGACATTGAAACCTGAACAGTTTAGTAAAAGGTGGACAGGAGGCAGTAGTAACACATACGATCAACAATATCAATGGAATATTTCGCAGCAGGCATGGCATGGGTATCGTTACGGCGGGAAAGTTTGCTGAACGATGGCAAACCGGCCGTTCTCATCCAAACCATGAAAGCTTCATTTTCCTGTAAATTGGGATCCTCTTTATAGACACCATCCTGGCTGGCCCAGACCCAGTTTGGCGGTGGCAGTACTTCATCCATCCTGTACTTTGTCTCCTTGATGAGTTCCTTGTCACTGTCCCACGCAATGCCTTTAGTGGTCATTTCGTAGTATTGTTTTTCATTCTCCGATGCATTCGGGTCTAGGATTCGAGGCATCCCAATCGTGTCGTTGAAGAACGAGTTTGCAATCAGTCCACATGGATAGTAGACCTTCTTAGCCGTGGCGTTGACGGCCAATGGGTCACATGCGCCACCCTTAATCGTATTGTAGGAGACAGCATCTCCCTTTAGCTGATTCAAATCGAGCGACTGAACATATCGGCGATGGTTTTGATAGAAGTTGGTGAGGCGGTAATACATGAAAACTGGTGCTGGAAGCTCGTTCGGAACCTCGAAAAGAAGAGTGCAAGTAACGGTGCCCGAGTCAGACTCATTGATGGACTTGCGCCAGGTGGGCGCCGATATGGATTTAGAAGATTTGAACGTCGCCGAATAATGAGGAACGGACGCATAGCTGTCGGTCGGTGCCTTGCTAGAGCAGTCGGAGTAATCGATGGAAATTTCTTGGACCTAGAACACATGGCCCGTCAGAGCTGTTCTGTCAAGCACATATAGGTATGAAACGAGGCATACTAGAGAGCTGGCCCAGAGAAGAACACCGCCGATCGGGGCAAAGATGACACCAACGATGAAGAACAGAGGTAGAACGCTTTTAGGGGTTAAGATTGGTCTAGTGGAAGGTTAGCATAGTGCTCTAGGGGCAGATATATATGTAAGAATCTCAAGCTCACTGCCATGCTTTCAGTCTTTGCTGGCGGAAAGCAGTATCTGGTGCGAACAAGTTAGTCGTGGACAAAGGGTTGATGAGATCCCAGGACCTACTGGCTGGTCGGCGAGACTTTGGCTTCTTGTCGCCATCGTCCCTTGCACGCTCCTGTTCCTCAATGGACTCAGCACGAGTCGCCTCCTGAGACATGGCTTTTGACCAAGATGAATTCAAAGAGGAAATTGGATGATATTGGAGTGAAGCGAAAGATGATAAAAAGGGATACGTCAAAAAAAGGTGGCGCCTGCCGGAGGATTACGATTGCGCCCCACCGCTTTATTTTGGGTTTTAAATTAGAAACATATCAATTGAACATACAGATGTATACATGTGCATCAATTAAATGTTAGTAGACATTAGTATATTTTACATATATTTGACTCGATCTCATATCAATTTCATATCAATTCCATTGTCATGTAGGAGAACCATATCTGGTCAGGGTATCAAGCCTTATCCTATGTGCTATTGCCCTCCAGGGAAAAGAAAAAAGAGAATACCAAGCAGTAGGATTCAATCGCAATAGAGAAAAGAAAACACCCGTGGCTAACCAAGCCTGCCATCCTAGACAAAAGTGAAACTGAAGCGAAGCACCCAAACGCCACAGCCAGCAACCGAAGTTGGAAAGAATCAAATCCCATGGGGTCTGTATGCAAAAATGGGTAAAAACCAAGAAGTGGGGAATCTCAAAAAGAAAGAATGTGTCATGATGAGTCGTAAAAGCGAAATAGCAATTGAAAAGGTAACCGAAAGGCCAGGGTGTAAGATGGGTTGATCCAGGGAACACTCAAATATCTCTGGTCAGGTGCAGAGTGCTCTCAGGATTAATAGGAGAGGGCTGTATCGCAGTGTGGTAAACACTTGAGGTGGAGGGGTCAGTTATTGGAAACATTATCCTTTGATAGCTCGGCTGGTGATGGGAGACAACATATAAACTGTGATGGACTGACAGCATCATTATCCGTGATACCATCAAACACGTAACCCGCGATATCATGTTAGATATTGATGGAAATATTCAGGCTTAAACCAACCCACACGTTCGTAAGCGGTCCAAAGTTTGCTGGCTTTATTGACATCGATCTTGCAAGCCTGCTGGGCATCCGTCTTGCGAAACTCTTTGCCAACACCAAGAGCTCGAACTCGAGCCTCGAAAATTCGACGCTTGCTGCATAGGTAGGTCGCACATGAAAGTCTCAGGGTGGAGGCGAGATTGAGCTCGGCGGGACTGAGAATATTTCTGTCCGGGTCATTGCTCAAATCCAACATCTGCCCCTTCCAATCGGCCTTCAATGCTTTGGCATTACTGCCTAGGGTATCTGCCGGGGGCGAGTAATCTTTGAGTGAGTGATAATCGGTGTCATCGCGATTCGTACCCAAAGTACGCGGTTTGGTAAGTGGGGTTTGGGGGGTTTCAAAATTGTCGAACACCTGCTGTTTGGGTGTGGATTTAGGGGTGCGTTTGACCCGGGTTCGCTGCACCCGCGGTTGAGTTCCTAATCGTTTTACCGGAGCAGGAGCAATCTTCTTCAATTTGGGTTCGTAGTCTCCTGAGCGATAGCGGTTCATCATGACCATTTGGCGCTCCAGGGTCTCCCGTTCTTCTCGCGCCCAAGCACCCGGATTGCGATTGTACTGGGTCGAAACAATAGGAACACAGGAGAGAGCCAGGAGATATTCATCCCGTGTGGGTTTGTTCAACTTATTGCGAAAGATTGCCATATGAGAATTCATGTGCTCTTCCACAAGTGC
This sequence comes from Penicillium egyptiacum, assembly GCA_911456345.1. Taxonomy (NCBI): domain Eukaryota; kingdom Fungi; phylum Ascomycota; class Eurotiomycetes; order Eurotiales; family Aspergillaceae; genus Penicillium; species Penicillium egyptiacum. Next base: position 429,295 of record CAJVRC010000890.1, read on the forward strand.
CTCTGCAGATGGAGGGTGAACGGGGCCGAACAGCGGCTCATCCGTAGCAACGTCAGTAACGGAATCTTGAGGGGGGAAAAGGACAGGATCCCTGGGGGATCCCAGATCCCTTTCAATTTGGTCCGAGGCGTGGGAATTGCTCTTCTTGTTCCCCGTGTAGGGAGTCACAGGTGGCGATGGGAGGTCCATCTCTGACTGGGTTCGTTTCCGATCATCTGAGATGGGTGGAAGCTGTACGTCACGAGTTGAAGAATCTCGAGGTTTTGCAAAGGGTGAAAGCGAGACAAAGCTCTCGAGAGGCTTGGTCTCTGGGGGTGACATGAGGCTAGAAACGGATGGGAGACGATGCATAGTGGACGGCTGCTTAGCTGGCTGCCAGCCAGCAGATGAAGTCATTCCGGATTAAATACCGTTCGAGCCAACGGTAATTGGCAATAAGTGGTTAAAGTAGTCAATGGTGTCCAGGGCTAAGTTTCCGGAAAGAGAATGGGGAGGGGATGAATACACCAGGCAGAGTGGGAAGATGGATGGCGAAAGCTGATGAGCGAGCGTTTATGGAACTCAATGGAAGTTGAATCACCAGGCAAAACAGGTGATTTGTCAGGTCTGCCTCTTTGTCTCTCTTGAGTGGCGATAAGCCAATATGACCTAAGTCTCGGCGTTAAGGCTCCAATGGCCGAATGAGTCAATTTGATGAAGAGGGAAATGGTCCATCGAGCGGGAATGGACCAAAGGGAGATAAAAAGGATAAAGTGGAAAAGAAGAGAAGAAGGGAAAAAGGCAAAGGTCGAAGGGAGTATTGAAAGGGAATGAGTCAGTTGTGATGGGGCTGAGGGTGTGATGATAAACTGCGGGGTGGCGCTTAATGGAGATTCCGAGTTTCTCCAAGGCTCATGAGACCAATGGACTGACTATAAAAGGGTTAGTAGGGCATCAGAGCGCAAAAAGGGGGGGGGACCTGAGGGGGAAAACGATGGTCTTTGGGCGTCATTTGGAAAGAACCAGCTGATCTCATCATTTGGTACTTACTCCATACTCCGGTTCTGAGGTAATGATACATACAATGGTATTTTTTGGTTTGTCTCCGGTACTTCATGTTGATATGTATATGTACCTAAATAGTTTAGTACATCTATGCCCAATCTTTACTAGTACCAGTGTAAAGTTAAGGTATGAGCACTTTCCTCCTTTCCTCCTTTCCTGCCTAAAGTCCGGCTGCCACATGTGACAACATCCCATGCGGGCAATCACCTAATAGGATCAGCCGCAGGAAAGGAAAGCCAATCATTTTATGGCATTGACCCTCTGTACCATGTGATCTATTGGGTAGATCCTTATCTTTGATCTCTTGATCTCTTGCTCTCTTGCTCTCTTGCTCTCTTGCTCTCTTGCTCTCTTGCTCTCTTGCTCTCTTGCTCTCTTACTGCTTCGCTTTTTGACAATATCTAACTTCCTTTTTCTTTTTTTGGTTTCTCGATCTTCTTAGATATTATAGTCAAATATTATCGACTCATGAGGTCTACGGTGAGTTGGGTCTGACTCATCTTCCAAGGTTGGGACACTGAGTCATAGTTAAATGGCTGCCTGCGCTAGGCGCCTAATACTATTTTCTTTATCCATATAGGGGTGACGTCATCATGCACCGACATACAATCGCAGAGCCGCTGTTGTAATTTGCATTATCAGCCACATGAAGGCAGCCTTCTCTAAGGCCAGGAACAAGACATCCATTCTCTCTTGGCGTGAGCCTCTGGTCACCAATCACGCTTGTTCGAAATGGTACTGGGCAGTAAGTAGATGAGACCATGAAGTAATACAACACGAAGTATTAACAAGTACGAGTATGGAAAGACTATATAATAATAAGTCTTTCATTGTCACCGAAATTCTCGTGGTCTGTGGGACCTCCGAAATATTGGGCCAAAGTTTGTACCTCAACATACGACATACCGCGGTCCCAGAGCATACATGTATGTTAAAGGCGGACCAACATTGACCAGAACATATATACTGCAGGCGCTTCCGTATCTTACCGCCCCATATACCGCCTGCTTATTTCAACCCTACCAACCTCTACTCGCCAGGTCACGTCCCTACGTGCTAATTATGTACTGCATTATCATATTTAAAATGAAAAAACCAGCCAATTGGGTCCAGTATGAATGGCAAAAACAGAAATTCCAAACGTAGACAATCGCACTGAATATATAACATTGAAAATTCAAAAGCAGCATTAATCCCAAATACAACATAATATAAATGCAAGCATCGTGCATTTAAGAACGTAAAGTAAGCATTATACATTCAAATCCAGAGCATGAATTTTCAACATAAATATAGGGCAAAATCCCGGCATAAGTTTGTCTTTTAGATAATCGTATATAGGTTTTTTCTATCTTAATATATTGATATTTATTGTCATTATTGAATTTTTATATTTAATATTTTTCACACTTGATCTTCTTTTATCTTCCATCCTACTTTACTAATATCTATTATTGACCCCTATAACTTATTGAAAATCCAAGTTAATTCTCATTAGCTGGCCATTTCCGGGGTTCAACGCTAACCCTGATTCGGGGTTCGATATGCAGGTCTCTAGAGAGTAGGATCCCAAATTTCAGGCCTTCTAAAGGAAGACTAGTGTCGCCTACTTAGACCTCATTAAAAACATTTAGAGGGCGGCCCTCGAGCGGCCCTTATCCGCCCTCATTCGTATTAAAAGACCTTTCCTAATTTAGACGTATAAAACTGCCAAGTCATCTTAATAAATTACTATTATTTAACACTGTTCTGGTTTAAATATAGTTTTATAATCTATTTCTTTATTAGTATTAAGAAATTTTAAGAAATCAAGTTATATTATAATTAATCGTAGTAGGTAATAGTGATATTATAGGTTTTTACTATCTTTAAGAAAGGTAGTGGTTAGTAATTTTAAAAGTTACTAATTCTATAAGATGAAGTTGGAGAAATATATATTTATAGTAGTACTTATATAGTGTATACTTTCTAAGTAACAACTTTTTTTTTAATTTTTATACTTACTTATAAATAGCTATAATTATAAACTAAGCTTTACTATATCGATATTTATAACTACTAGCTACGCTAGGAAATAGATACTAGCTATATTTTAATCTAGTAGGTTACTACTACTAATATATAAGTAGATAGGCTTACTAAGCTCCTCCTAATATAAGCTTATAAAGCGTTTATTAAGGCACTTAGGCTAGTTAATATCTAGCACTTAGTAGATAAATAAGTTACTTAAGGAGTAGAGTTTTACCTATAGAGAACCTAATAGGTAACTCCTAGAGGGGTATATTAGCTAGAAATACACTTCCTTGTCTGTAACGGGCCAGTGCCCGGTTGATATCACGTGTGTGCACGTGACCTTCCCCACACACCCCTTTGTTTACATTCGGCCCCGTCAACTCTCTCTTCTTCCCTTAAGCTTTTAGACAACTGCAAACGGCTTAGTTAGTTTGAATCAAGACTGGCTACGTCCCTTCACATTCTAAAAGCTTCCTCTTCCGTGGAAGACCCGGAAGAGTACGGCCAAATAGGCTAGCGCGCACCGACGAAAAGTCCTAGAAGCACCAGGCACGACGAGACACGAACATGATGGAAAACGTAGAACCGTCGAGCCCTCCCGCATGGGCCCGGCTGATGATGCAGCAGATAGCATAGGCCGCTACTAATCAAGAAGAAGGCGCACGAGCGTAAGGAGAGAGAATCCGGAAGCTCGAAGAGCTGATCTAGGCGAATGTGCCCGCACCGGCAACGGGCACCACACACGAGACGCACGGCTAGGGCCTAGAAGCCAAGGAAGGCCTTAACTAAGGCCCGGCCGACACGAACCTAGCCCGACGCCCCCGCGCGCGACTACCTAACCCCCCCACCTTTAAAGGAATCAGGACGGAGTGGCCTATATTCCGAATGTTAATCGAGAATAAGCTGCTACTCGACGCGGAAGCTCTCGGAGACGAACGAGTATACCTACTATACGTCTACTCTCGATTAGAAGGAAACGCGAGTAAGA
>CAJVRC010000891.1:0-45059 GCA_911456345.1 Penicillium egyptiacum
AAAAAAAAAAAAAAAAAAAAGAAGAGAATGGGCAATTGAAGATCGAGATGAGAAGTGAAGAAAAATGATTAACGTCGGGCACTGCATGTAGCGTGGCGAATGGGAATAATGTACCGAGATGAGGAAGTGAAAAGAAGAAAGCACTCTATGGGTAATCACCGCGAGACAAAAATGCCAAGCATAAAACAAAAGGACCGACGATATAAACCGAAGTCGTGGGTAATAAACAAAGAAGTCAGATTTTGGGGATTCATGATAGTCGTGACTGCGGCCCCGGCAACCTTGGGAGTGAAAGATGTAAGACCCAACAATGAGATTGTAAGACTCGATGAAATCAAAGTGATATCGATATAACAAGTTCAGTCGAGATTTTGCATCGCGGCTTGCCGGGAGCATGCCAATGTCCGCTATGGGAGCGTTTTTTTTCCTTTTTTCCTCTTTCTTCCCTCCATTTTTGAGAATTTTTGCGCTTTGCCAAACGAGAACCAGCGGACGCGGACAGAAGTACTTTTGGGAGACGCGGTAGGCCAATTGCTCAGAAGCAGGTGAAAGCTAAAGGAGGCAAAAGGTCGAAAGGCGCAAGGTTGAAACAATTCAAGTAGAAGAAGAAACGGTATCGAAATAAATCCCGTGCGAGTCGCCCAAATAAACGTTGAAAGAAGTCTAGAGTTGCAGTAAGAAGAAATTCAAAGAGGCAGCAAGACTTGCGGTCTTGAGCCGTTGACACCGTCTGTTCCATCCGGGGTCGTGGGCAGAACATGCCAAGTATCTTCAACTAGGTTGCGATCATTGGCTGGTGCATGGAGGGGAATGCACTGTTGCACAGATAGTGCTCGAGATGCTTGGCACAGTAGGTGCAGCCGCACGACGAACCATGGCCCGTCCAGAGACTTTGTGCGAATGGCAAGGCATACGCCGGAGTGTGGTGGTAGGATGGGGGCTGGGACCGAGGTGCGGGATTAACCATATACTGCGAGGGTGCATTCCAGCCTCGCGAGTAGGGCGGAGGCGGGTTGGCGTAACCCCAAGGGCCAACCGAGTAGTAGTCGGGGGTAGTGGGGCCGCTGGAAAGGGCAGAGGGAGGCGAATATTCGGACGCGGTCGGGTTGAGCCAGGAGTTCTCAATTTGAGAGCTGCGCTGATACTGCGGCGGGATGGGGCCTTCGGGGGACATAAGGGGTTTAGTAACAGTCTGGCCGCGGATCACGTTGGTCTCGAGAGGCGCCAGAGTCTGGCGAGACTCCTGAGCCCGAGCTGTTGCCTTGGTCCGCCAAGTATCCCAGTGCGCACGCCATGAGGCAAAACCATCCTGCTTGTCGTAGATGCGGTCGTGAATCTTCCAGTCGAACGCGAAAAGCCATTCCAATTCCATGTGGTTCAACTCAGCAACGGGGATGTTGCTAACCTCAGCCCAGGATTTGTTCTGGAAGGTATTGTCATCAAGAAACTTGCTGCCCAACAGGAGAGCCACAGTCAACATGCGATAGACCTGGCTACTGTCTGTCTTGGTGAAGGTGCGTTGGGCTGACAACAGGCGCACACGGCTGGCCAGATAGAAGAGACCGAGCAGAATGGTAGAACTTGGGAGGCGTGTCGAGGACAAAATCTGAAAGACGTATTTCCGAAACTGGGGGGGAACCGAAGATCCTGGGTAGATGCTTCGCACGAGGTCAATATCTGCAATGGTGATGTTGGTCTCGAACAAATCATACATTCCCTGAGCCATCTCTGCCACGAAGTCGGACATGCGATCCATCTCATAATCCAGGTGAGCCGCAACACCTCCAGTTGCCTTCTCCTCCTTGCGGGGTTGTTCGAGCTGCTGTTGCATTGGGGCGGCTTCCTGTCGACGGTATTGAGGCGGCATCGTAGTATCCATGGGCGGAAGTTGGACGTTGCGGATTGAGGGCAATCCGGTACCAACCATTGGGTTGAACATGGGCTGCTGGTTCATCATGTGATGATGATCGCGAGCAGTGTTCATCGGATGAGCGGACTGGGGGTGGAGATTCATCGAAGTGGGTTTGGCGTAACACAGAGACTGCGAGTACTGTTCGATGAACTCGTTTCCACTTTGGTGGTAGCGAGGAGGGAATCCTGCATGACCAACCGGGTAGAACGATGGGTCTTCCATACGACCACCGTTGACATGGGGAGGCGTAGGCAGGCCATGGTGGCCTGGGACGAAGAAGGACGGCATCTTGAGAAGGGGAGGCGCGGTTACCAGTTTCAGGACGGAGAGCTAGACGTATTCTATTACCAGGAGAGGCGAGAATCAGCACACGAGGCCTCCGGGGTAGGCAAGAGCCAGATAGACCGAGAGACAAGAGTTAAAGAAACAAGGAGACGAACCGTCTACTCCACCAGATCCTGATCCTGGGGGTAGGAAGGAGAAGAGCGGTGCTCAGCGAGCGGATCGCTCTGTTCTATTCCTAGGAGGCAGCCTCTAGTTGAATGACATTGAGGTGTGTTCAATGATCCAATGGACAAATGACGAGGAAATGAGAATCAGAAGGAGCGTGGCGAATGGTGAACGAGACACAGTCCTCACTTGAAGTGTCGAAATGACGCAGCCTGGGAGGGAACGTGATAGATCACACAATCCAGTCAATTCAAAGTGCTTTGATAGGCGAATAACCAGGTCGAAGCGAAGCGGAAAAGCCCACGTAGAAGGGTGAACTGAACGCGCTGGGAGAAGAGCACCGGTGGAAGAAAAATAAATTCCCCACACGTAGACGCAAACCTCACAGAATGAGGTGATCAACGACACTTAGTGAAAAGCTCGTTGACACGGGAGAAGATTGATACAGAAAAGAGGTTGAGAAGAAGGATGAAGAAAAGAAAAGTGTATAGGGGCGTTGTGTGGGAAAAGGCCGTTGGGTTGCCCCGGTAATTTTACATGTATTTGGTATACAGGGAAGGAGTCGCTCGGCCCACATCTGGAAATTCTAAATTTAAAGAAAGTTGTTTCACACACATTGTGTCTCTACGAGTATCAGATAAATTAGGCCTCTACCTTATATGTATGTGTAATGATTTGTGAATTTGACATTATTCAGTTCCTATTACATCTTATTGATTTACTCTTTCTCATTTTCCTCTTTTTCTGACTACGGACATCTACCCGGTGATTCCCATGAGTTTGGAACGTGCGTGCACTGCGCAGGTAATCATGTAATTGTACTGTAAGGTTGTTCATAATGTAAAGAAAAAGGCCCTAGACCCTTAAGGCAAATCCGGTGATGCAACGCCCGTGTCACTGGTTCTCAACGGTATTGTATTGAGCTTTGGAAAAAAAAAAAAAAAGTTGCTCCAGTGGACACGGGCCAGGGCTCTTAGTAACCTCAGTTATATTTCCAAAATTCTCTTTTCAAAAAAGACAACCAGTGAATGGTAAATAGTAAACTAGGTACATATGTAAATAGTAAATTCGAAATATCCTATAATGGCTACAATTATTATATCTATAAAAGACGCCCTGTAAAAATTGAATGCCGCATTCCCTCCGTTGCTCAGTCTACAACATACAAAACCCCCCCTACGTAGTGCTACCTACGGAAGTGTCCATCCGGACTCTTCCATACCCACTCCCCATACAAACGTACTCCAAATATGTACAACTACGGAGGACATACGAAGTAGGCACTTTGTATGTATCCAACAAACTAACAACCTTACAGCTGTCGCTGGGTCATTTACTCCGTACTATCCCTCGATATGCAATCACACGCGCCCATTACCCCGTACAACCAAGCAAGGGCAACCGAAACCATGCATCTGACAAGCACTCCATCTACAGAGCATTCTCCGCGTGTACCTCTTCTCTCTAGTCTCTGACATGTCAGACATAGTTTAACTGGCCACCTAGTAAGGCACCGGGCCTCTGACTCACTCTTGTAGAGAACTCCGCCCTAGCGAAGGACATGGATTCTGATCCCTGCAGTCCGCATCCTAACGTGGAGTAGCGTGCTGCATGGGCAAGTGGAGGAACTCCGTACATGTACTTACTCCAAGAGGTAAAGATGGTGCCTCGACAAGTTTTATCTGAGGCAATGACAGCCTTTCTATATTTACGTGCCTATCTGCTTAAAAGGCGCATACATCTTCTGCTAAAGAAAAGCCCCGCATATATATTAAACTCATTTCCTAGAGGTCTAGAAATACATTATTAACCTTTTAAATACTTGAAATACTTCAATACAACAGACACCGAAGACCGTGCGTATGGTGTACTAATTAATCCCACAAAACAAACTCCCTCGGACCTCGTGCCTTGCCATGCTCCATTTTCGATGCAGTTCCTCCGATTCTTTCAAGGTACCACGACCTCAATGTACATATAGTACCTGCTTACCTTGCACCACTGATGTGAGAGTTCTACATATGTAGTCAATATAGACAATAAATAAACCAATAAGTTGGACTAACAGAACCAAAAAGAAAAAGAAAAAGGAACCCCCGGACAACAGGACCAACGATGCCCGACCGGCTACATTCGGCAGCCTTTTCCCTGAAATAAAACATCTCCATATTTCCGAGCCTGCACTGCGGATTCAAATACCAGAGAAACCCCCAAACTGTAATTTCCCCCTAAAACCCCGTAAACTAAGGGGAAGATCGGGCAAAACACCCCTCCTTTTATCTGAGGGGGAGGCGAATAAGAGGACACAAGTACATATGTTGTACAAGATTGATGGCTAATGACATTGAGCAATTTGTCATCGTGGTCTACGACCTCGGGGTTTCTTCCGAAGTTGGTTTCTCACTACTTCTGTTTTGGGTCGTTCTTACATATGCCCATATTCTTTATAGCTGAAGTATAGGTGGCGGGCGTGCCGATCTGATTGGTATTCTATGCCCAGGTGAGCGTTCACGCCTTTACGTCAGGCGCCCGGGTCATGTCTGGATCAAAAAATAGGGAAAAATAGGATTCACAAGTTGGAGGGTTCACTACACTGCCTCTATGATGGGCTGTGACAAGCCCGCCAATGAAAAGAGTATCGAGAGGCAACCAATTAGACAGGCGCATGCAAAGGCCTTTTAGCAGACGTAGAGGAACATCATAATATTTGAAGATTCTAATTACGTTGGTAAAATAAAACTACAAGTCTTCTATTACCATGTGAAGTGACTTGAAGGATTGTACATGTCTTTGGGACTTTGAAAGCTCAAGTTCGAGCTTCTACGTGAAAGCAAACATAGAAGCTCTACTGGATGCATTATTTATACGACCATAAGCCCGATCCTCGAGAAAGTGCCAAGATCCAAATACAGTACTAAAATGAGAAAGAAGTATGTATTCAAATGGAAAGCGCGACAGCGGAGATAGCACCAAGAACAGACAGGACGCTGGAACCAGTGAAGGACGAAGCACCGTTGAACACAGGTGATGCACTTGCTGAGCCACTGCTTTCGGTAGTAGAACCCGAACCTGTGCCTGCGTCTGCGCCTGCACCTGCGGCAGTAGGAGAGGAGGCTGCGATGGGGGCAACCTTGACCGTGGCTGAGTGGATGCCGGTGAAGGCTGAAGGTGTAGCTGAGCTTATGCGTGTGCGAATGATGCCGAGCAGGTTGGAGAGGTGGTCGGCATTATTACCAGCGGAGAGGCTGGAGCCAGAGCTGCTCGAACCTTCACCTTCACCTTCACCCGCCGATACTCCGGAACCAGGTCCATTTTGACGGACATGAGATGCACTAGTCTCACCGAAAACACCTCCCTCAGTAGTAGTGTCGCTCGTGATGGTGATAAAAGAGTAAACAGTTGAGGTCCCTATTTCAGTGCCAACAACAACAGTCGTCGTCTGCACAGTAACAGACCATGTGCGCACCGCGCCAGGTGCAGTGGTGGTCACGGCGGTGTTGATTGGGACTGAAGTGGTACCGGCAACGACGGTCTCTGTCGTGACGTGTGTCGTCTGGTCACGGGCTGGGCAGTGAGTCACTGCTCCCGGACACTGGGTTAGGGTTACGGTTCTAGTCGAGAGGACTGTGAGTTTGTGGAGTCTTTGCCGTTGCCAAATGGGTCTTTCAATAGCGTAGTCTATTCTTGTAAATGTGCGCTATGGCCTATCTCTAACCGGGAAACCCAAGACATGCCATAAATTCCGAAAACAATGCATTGCACAAGACGAAAAGACAGGGAATGCGACACCTCAGAGTTTAGGTTGTCAACAACCAAACAGACCTCGATGTGAGCCTGGGTGTCCCTATATGCATGTATGTTATCCAGCCCCAAAAACGCCCTGAAAACACAACAGGTCGGATAGAGAGTTGAATGAAGGGAAACGCTTCATCTGCCTGATGAGACACAATGCACCCGAGTGATAAAAGACAAAAGAAATGCTAAGGGAGGAAAATAAAGCTCTGAAGTCATCACATCATATATATCATACCTACCCTACGCAAGAGACGTGGGCAAGAAACAAAAGAAGAATAAGAGAGGCGCATATAAACAGCCACGATCAAACAGTGCCGTATCGGCCGCGCTCTGCGCCCAACAGAGCCTGTCCCTCCTGCGGCATCAAAGAGTCTCCTGACTCCCTCCGAGGCGAAGAAGAGGGGATCCAGCCGCGCATCCAGCCGTGAACACGCCTCCAGCGACCGCGACCGCGCTTTGCGTCATCCCCATCGCAGGTAATGAAACTTTCATCATCCTCGTGCTCTGGACCATCACCGTACATGAGAAACTGAACGCCCATGAACCCGTCCAGGCCCAATACACCGAAAGCACCCAGGAAGAACGGGGTAGCGCGTCCTATCCATTCCAATCGGTCATTACCGTGGTTATCGGCCCAGCCGCCGCCGCCGTATGGGGAGAAATCGGACCAAGCGTTCGGGTTGGTAAGCAAGGAGCTAGAGTAGAACAGGTTCCCACAGAATGCAGCCATGAAGAGAAGTGGGGAGAGACCCTCGGTGCTCTTCCGCTGGTAGTTCTTGTATAACTGTGGAGGGCGAGAGCCGAGATACAAAATTGTTGACATCCAGGAGAAGACACGGCCGATGATGTCGACAATGGCCTCCTGCGGTGCGTCAGTAATGGGCGGATGCGGCTTATCGGTGGGTGCAGCATTCGCGAGTACGGCACAGACGAGTGATGCCATGAGCATCGTCCGGGGTAGTGCGAATGGCGGGCTCTGCGCGCTGCCGCCTACCCTCACTGATCGACGCGAGGTGCTCAATTTCTCGTTTGAGTATGAGGCTGTTTCCCCACGGGTCGAGTTGGGTACTGACCCAGCCTGGAAGCTAACATCCTTGGCCTCGGAGTGCTTGTTGTCCATTTTGACGGGAGCTGGGGTCTGACGGTTTGAGTCGTGGCCTGGAGGCACGCCTTGAATGATGTCTTGACCAGCCGAGTCATGCGAGTGTGACAGGTTGTTATACGAATCGGTTTGGCGAGGTTTGTAATGAGTGTACCAGAAGAACTGGAAGACCAGAGTGATGTCAACCAAGACATAATAACTGGCAATCACGACCTGCCACCCTGCCTGCCGGGTGCATATCGCTCCAACGAGGTTGCTCGCATCACCAAGACACCAGATCACCAAGAAAAATATCGATAAGCCTGACGTCGATTGCACTTGGAAGTTCTTATAGATCTGGGGTAGTTGTGCGAAGAGCCATGAGACTATGCTGAGGGTCCCAAGAACGGAAGAGATCGCCGCGAGAGGAGTGGGGATGCAGATGTGGAGATGCGAGGAGACGGCGGTCAGGAAGGGCGAGGTCGGTTCACAGTGATCAGGAAGGGTTCCAGAAAGGAGGTTCTGTAATAACGGAGGAGACATGGCCTATCGATGGGGTGTCGTTGATAGATATAATGGCTTGGTACAGCCTCAAGTAGTGACTCGTGTAGGATCGTGGGCATCAAAGTATGGGTGAGGGCGATAAGCGAATTCGTTGTGAAAAAGAGAAGAGAGGATGTATACTCTAAGTCTAATAGAGCTAATAGAGCGAGCGGACTCGGAAAGAGAGAGTAATAAGTAAGTGAACAAAAGCCACGACTGGAGAGAACAGCCCAAGGGGTCATTCTGGAGTGTCACGAGAGCTGAATCGCCTTATCGCATCGGGGCAGATCGGATGACTCATGCGATAAGGTTATCTCCAGGGCTAATGGGCGTATCAGGGCTTCTCCGAGTTTGGAAATGCAGGGTGCTGTATTTAGGTAATACAGAATTATGCTGTACGATGTCGGCCATGGCTCATAAGGATTAAATTAAATGTTTTACAACTCCTGGTGAACAGGTCGCACTCGGGACCCTCGCCATATTCGGACAGACATAGGGATCGCTCTTCCTAAATTTTGCTAACCTTGATTTCTATTGGTCTCCGCACGTATGCGCCTGCCGTGAATGCGGAGGCAGTGATTTCGGCAGGACATCGTTCAGAAGTGTCGTCAGCAAGCAGGCCTTGCGGGGAGTTTGGGCGCTTGCACTTCAGCAGTCGATCAAACTTTCTACTTGGCAGTGGGTGCTTTCGGTACGTTTGCTTTTGCCTTTGGGATAGGGTGGCAAAGATCAGAACAAAAAAGGATGCTCAGGTTGAGGTTGAGACTGACGGCGGCTCTCGCGCTTGATGTGTGGCTGGATCATCTTTCATTATATTAATATTTTCGGACATACCCATGGGTTATTATGCAAGTAATCCAGCCCTCCGATAAGTTCCACTGAATCAGCGCCTAGTCCGTTCCACTGCCGCAGCACTCATCTTGGGGCCATAGCCGGGACCGGGCGGAATCCGAGTTCCGCCAGATGGTGATGCGCTCCGAGAGGGGGCTGCAGATGTCGGGGCAGACCGATTGTGCGCCATGTGCGCTTGCACGAGATGACCGGCTGCCAGAGCTGCACAAAGAGACAGCTCTCCCGCCAGAACGGCACCTCCGATGATGCGCGCAAGTTGACGTGCATTCTCGCCGGGCGTAGTCGGATGGGATCCGCGAACACCAAGCATGTCGAGCATTGCTCCCTGGGGTTCCAGAATAGTACCACCACCCAATGTACCAACTTCGATGGACGGCATAGTGACGGAAATATGGAGTGAGCCACGGTAACTAAAGAGTCAAGGTTAGTGAATGTGTTTTAATCTGAGTCAGTGGCAGTTTACAACTTACTTTTCCATAAGAGTCATGCAGTTGGCACTCTCCACCACCTGCGCAGGATCCTGTCCTGTAGCAATGAAAACGGCCGCTGCGAGGTTCGCCGCTTGAGCGTTATATCCACCAATTGAGCCGGCCATGGCGGAACCAATTAGATTTTTCGACACATTCAGCTGAATCATGCTGTCAACGTCGCTCTTCAAAACATCCCTGACAACGTTCGCTGGCACAATGGCCTCGGCCACAATTCCCTTGCCCCGCCCATCGATCCAATTCAAAGCGGAGGGTTTCTTATCTGTGCAATAATTTCCCGACAGGGTGACGATCTTCATATCATCAAATCCTGCCTCAGTCGACATGACATGCAGAGCATGCTCAACACCTTTGGAAATCATATTCATTCCCATCGCATCGCCGGTCGTTGCTTTAAATCGAATATACACGTTCGTACCAGAGATCGTGGTCCTCAAGCTCTGCAGTCGTGCGAATCGGCTTGTCGAGTTAAAGGCATCTTTCATCACAGTCTGACCAGCATCAGAATCAAGCCAGGCTTTTGCGGCACCAGCTCGTGGAAGGAGCGAAAATCTCACACACGGGCCACGAGTCATACCATCACCGGTGACGATTGTCACAGCACCACCGCCGAGATTAATGGCCTTGCTGCCACGGCTTGCACTAGCTACCAGGACTCCTTCAGTTGTTGCCATAGGAATGAAATAACTCTTGCCGTCGATGACGAGAGGGCCGGCGACTCCAACAGGCACTGGCATAAAGCCAATGACATTCTCGCAACAAGCTCCCAGAACACGCTCCCAAGCGTAGTGTTCGTATGGTAGCTCTGAAGCTTCTAGCATGTGGGTAATATTTGCGGTAGCAGGTGTGCGCGAAATGATAGAGCGACGAACCTTAACGGCTCGCGTGCAGTCTTTAAGGCTTTTCTCTAGCGCGTATCCAGGAATCTTGCCCTGTAAAGATAAAGAAACGATATCCTCGTCGTTCAATTCGCTGATAGGTATTTTCTTAAGCAGATCGTCTAGTTCCGCGGGCGTGCGAGATAGAGAAGATTGCTCGGTTGGTGTTGATTTTTGCACTAGCAGAGTCACTTTTGCAGATTTTTGCGTGGGTTCCGAAGGGGCCTCACTGTCATTATCACTACTGACAAGGGTAGACTGCTCTATCTCGGGGACCCGGGGTCTCAACTGGAGCTGAGGAGTCAGAGTCTGCGCAGCATTGAACCTTTCAGCCTGGGCAAGTTCAACTAGGTTGACAGGGTGATCCGGGAGATTGGGGTCTTTGATCCCTAGTCTGGCAGCCTTAAAGAGATAACTATTCAGAGCGACGCTCAAAGCAAGTGCCACAAACATCCATTTTGAGAGCACAGGATCTTCAAGGCTGGTCAGGAGACCACCGACCATTCTTTCGCCGACTCCATACTCGGGAAACTGAGACGGGACGTCCGACGGTCCGCGCTGAATAGGCTTGGGGTTGCCGGGGTACGTGGAGCGGCGAGGAAGGAAGGAATGTTGCAGCTCGTAGTTGATATGAGCGAGCACGGTGACTACAGTTGCTTGGTCACGCCCTCTTGCCTGAAAAAGCAGTTCGTCCAGTCCATCTCCGGCTACCTTAAACGGCTCGAGCGGACGGTTCATGGCCATCCCGCTGAGGCGTCTGTTCCAACCCGACATGCCGTATAAGGAACCACCAGAAGATGGTTGGAACGTGATAGAGCAAAGGTTCACAATATTGACCACAAAGAAGCCCACGACCATCCAGAACTTGAATTTTCGAACGTTACTGCCCTTGAAATCCTTGCTGAACAGGTATGCACTCGTTTTGTCTGGGGCATCGTTGCTTTTAGCAACACTTTCCGCTATCCGTCTACTCAGCCCCTCATCTTGTAACACGCTCCGTATGTCAACATGACGCTTAATGCGATTGACTTCAAGCTTGATCGAGAGAATAGCGGTGTAGAAGGTAAAAAGCAGCAGACAGTCAAAGAAAAGAATCAATGCTGCAAGGAAGCTGAAGGCCCCCTCTTACGCCTAAGGCAGCACCGATAAGGAGAAGCGAAATTTCAGCAACGTAGTGACCCACGATTGCATAACCCTTATCCCTAATGGCGCCTTGGACGGCATGCTGGATAGAACTTTCAGCAAGGCCGGCGCCGCTACCCTCCTGAATTTGACGCTTTTGAGGTTTCCGATGCTCTATGGCATGAGACAAAACGGATCTGGTGAGAGTAATGCTCTTTTCAAAGCTAATAATCACAACCAAGAAGGGGAGTCCTTCGGATAGTAGCTTCATGCTTATCGGAACACCAAGTCTGATGGCCACATCAAGTCCCAGCAAGAAAGCAAACGTTGAACTCAAAAGCACACTCGTGGCAAGCCAAACTTTCGATCCCAACTTCTTCATGCTCAGAAAGAGTGAAACGAAAGTCAAGTGCATCGATATGTAGGTGATGGCCATGACAATGATATCGAGCGTTTGAGCGCGTTTGAGAAGACCAAGGAATTCCATCCAGCTATCATGGACCCACTGCGAAAGACTGCCTTTCGTGTCGGGTCGGGCAGCCTTCATGATCCACGTTTTGTGCTTCATCTCGGCACGCACGTCCTCGAGAGATTCGCCATTAGGTCCATTGTGAGGAATCTGTTGCAAAGCAGCCACCAATTCAGGCGCCTTTTTGTGTGGAACCGCGAAGGCGAAGGTGCTATCCTGGGAATACGCAGTGAAAGGGTTTGATGTTGAGGGAAGGGGAAGCACAGGCAGTTCCACGCCAAGGGGATTGAAGGACGATGTGACGATTTGGGGTGCCTCCGCATACCCTGGAAAGCTCAAAGTTATAAGCGCTTGATGGTCAAAATCCTCGGGAATGTCATTGGAGTTTAATGTATCCCACTTCCAACCAGTTTCTGGACTAGCAATCATGCTTCGGCTTCCCGTAACCAAAGAACCCCACTCGGCTTTTCCAACATTCCCTGACGCATGAAAAAGGCTATCCTTGAGAACTCCAATGTAGTCGTGCTGGCCAAGATGGCTATAGTGCAAATGGTATGGATCGGATGTAGACAGGTAGTTCTGGATAAAAACTGGAGACTTGAAATCACCGCTCGGCTTCCCAGACGGAAAGATTGTTGTTGATCCATTGATTCGACTCTATCAATGACAAGGTAATGATGTGGAAGCTTCTATGCTACAACCCGTAGGTTTGAGCCGTGGCTTACGTCCTGGAGCCCAGGAGGAATTTGTCAGCTTGGAGAACGACTGCACCAAAGCCGGTATTCCCCTTGGCTCGGAAAAGACCTTGAGTAGGAATAGATCCAAATGTCTTACCTGAGAAACTGTACAAAAAGCGCGGGCAGACAGTTCTGGCCTGCGATCGGAAATTCTGGGACCTTGAGACTCTTCCAGGACAAAAGGGTCAAATAGGGGAAGAACTGATAGGAAAGCCGAGCAAAACGCGTTCAATTAATAAATCCTCGGATGCCTGCGACCTGCACACAGCCCACCATTGGGATTAGGGTAAATAAACTGCTGCCTACAGGGAAATGAAGGCACTCGACTACAGTACATTTAGGCTACCTATGTTGTAGGGCACTAGAACTACTACTAGTACTCCGTACATTCCTTGGGAATATGCAGAGGACGCGACGAATGGTCATCGACAACATTCCCGATCTGGGCGCTCATTGGAAAAGAGAAACAGCGCGCATCAGATAGATCAGTTTGGAGAGCCCCCAGGTGTCCCATTTTCGGCCCCCATGGCCTACAGACAACAAAGAAGGACCGGACGACGCCGATTGGAGAAAATACCTAAAGTCTACTCCCTAGTGTACGAATATATAATATGAGTCTAGCTTAATTGATATAATTCTGGTATTTATTCTCAATCTCTAACGTAGAATAAGGATAGCATCTAGGAAAGACACTATATATAGACAATTAGGTATTGTACAGGCAGTAAACTTACTGAATAAGCACTAGCCGTCAAGATCGAATAGAGCATTCACTCGGGACTCCTACTTTTTTTTATCATATACGGCGTTCTTCAAGGTATGACGTGCCTACCTTGACCCATTAATAAACTACCTCCCGCTTAATTAGTCAATACAGCAATGTCTGCCAGTATTAATTTTGGCCCGAATACAACGCTTCCGCGCTCTCACGACCAGTTCCATCACTTCTTCCCACAATGGAATGCTGGACTACAGGCCACCCTGGCTACTTATTGCACGACCGCCATCGACGCCTACAACAATCCCAACCTTAACAATAACAATGCAACCTACGCAGTCATGCAATGCCTGCTTGACCAAATGCCAAACTTCCGCCAATATGAAATGAACGTCTCAAGTGTTATCCTTGGTCTGACACCCACGCTTATTTAGTCATTAGGGATGACCACGGTCCATACTAGTATTCTATCTCAGCGCCGCCCAGTACTCGCCTTCTTGCTAAGCGTCGGCTCCCCTGTCGTCAGTACTCTCCAGGCAACAGACTATTCAGACAAGATTGCCCACGAACTACGGGAACCAGCAGGGTGGTACCCTCAGAAGCTCCTTCACAATAATAGAACGTGGGCAAGAAGTATGTTGTCATTAGCCGAGTGTCTTGTTGTCCTTGCCGCCGCCCCCAACGTATCTAGGCTGGCATACCAGCTTGGTTACTGGAGTGTCAGTATATGTCAGTATATTTGCTATCTAGGTCACTTGGCTTCCTGCGCTGTGGACCTTTCTCGCCTCCAGTATACACATAATTGAAGTATTTGCCCTTCGCTTCCGGTTCAAGCTCCAATACCCAGAGGATCACCCCTCTCGTCAGCATCAGGAAAGACGACAGTGGGGGGTAGTCAAGTGGCTACATACACACACAATTCATTAGCGCCCGGCGGCTAAACCGAAAGGGCAACTATCACAAATCTACCAATACATGTCCTACTGTATGCCGTGTCTCCTTAGAGCCCATACATGCTTACTTTCAGTATATGCCATCTCAGCTATCAATATCAAGGCGGGTCCTCGTAGGTTAGTAATTTTGTTAGTAGGCTGGCTTGAAGGCGCTTCTTCAAGTGTTCAACATCCTATTCTCGGCAATTGAAGCGCGTCTACCGTCTCTGGCACGAGGTGATTGGTGTAAGTTATCGAGAGGGGTGAGTGATTCGTGTTCGTCGGCATGGCTAAGTGGCGTCGAGTCGGCCCATGGCGATTACATACCGTATTGAGGCCTTTACTGCTTCTAGATTCGGCGGCCAATTCTGATCATCTGAAGGCGATTTTCCACCCAGGAAGAAGGATATGTTGCCTCGGTGGGTGTGGGTACATTGCAGCATTTCCGTCCGGTATATGGTCCACTTCCGACATCGAAAGAGGAAGTGCTCCACGGTCTCTATTGCTTGTCCACATGCACACTGATCCGTCTATACTACGTTGACTCGATAGAGATATCCATTTAGTCTTGCCATACCAGTCCGGAGTTAGGCCAGCACGCTCGCTTCTTTCCACGATAATCGATCATACAGTTGCCGGGCGTGTTTCCCTAGGAGTACTACATCCACTCGTTTCGCGTATCTTCCTACGTTATCTAGTAAGCCTTGGATAGTGGCTGCTTAGGACCGTGCGATATTTAGTGTGTTGACTTCATTCATTCTAGGGACCTATACTTGAGGGGTAGTATCCTCTTATATCGCGGCCCTGACCTGCTCTTTCGCCAGGCTCAATAGTTGATTATCTTCGCTGGTCCGGGACCTAACGGATGTTGATTTCGTTTCCGTGTCTCCGTAGTCTCCTAATTAGCTTGTATATTTGGCAGATATGTTCCTGGCCTGACTGTTATCGGGGGTTCCTTAGCGTGAGTGCCGCCGCTTTTTTGCTCGTGAACAGCGTGACTCTATACTGTTTTAGTCCCGGTAGCGTGCTTAGTGCATATGCCATTGCTGCCAGCTCCCTAGAGTACGGATTCTGCTCCGCTCCTACGCCTAGTATCACGGAGAAGGTCTTCAGCTTCAGTTTTCGATACCGAGGCGGCTGCTTCTGGATCGCTCCACCAAACCCTACCACTTCGTTCCGTGCTAAACTGCTAACCGCGATCTCCACGTATCCGCCTACGTCGGTCCGTGTCACTAAGATTTCATAAATATCGGCCTACACGCGTTCCTCCTATAGGGCTAATGTAAATAGGTTAATTGTCTCTAGTGTTTCTATCTCGATATTCTTTAGCGCGTCTGCTTTATAATACAACGGCGAACGATAGTATCTTCTAAATTTCTTGATCCGCGCTATATTCCTACGGAGAGGATTGGTTTCTAGTAGGGTGTGGATGTCCGTCCACATCTTCACGGCTCGTCTCCAGAACCGGTGTTATATAGTGGCAATGTGAGCCTCCGCCTCCGCTACGCTAGTCGCAACTGTAAGAAATGTCCCTACAATCGCTTGCGCTCCTACCCTTTAGACTCGGTTGATCGGCCCGATAGCCTTGTCTTTCAACGCGTGCATCCACACATTAGAGGCGTAGTCCACCACCGGGGCCACCGTCGATGTGAATAGCTGCCGCGCTATTGCTGGGATAGATCTTGAAGTCGTCGAAGCTCCATCGCTGCCTCTAGGCCCTTGGACGCTGCCCTCGCGATATGTTCCTTGTATTTGAGCCTCGTGTCCATCAGAACACCTAGGATCTTGACATGGTCTTTGGGTTAAACGGTCTGTCCCTTGATGGTAAAAGGCGCTTGGTCCGATTTGGTAGGCCTTGGGAGCGAAGTGTATAATGGCTGTTTTCTCTGCTTCAAAAATCGCACCACTCCTCCCTTCCCAGTCGAGCGCTTCTTTGATAATTGCTTCAATATCTTCCCGGTTACTCTGCGCAGAGGCCCCGTCACTCATGCGGTGAAGTCATCCACAAAAGCAATCGCTCATCCTCATATGAGTACAGGCGCGCTCGAAATCAGTTTCCTCGGATTTCTGTGAGGATACAGTTCCGCCACCAACCAATACAGTAGGAGTCGAAAACCCGAAGCCCGTATCTGGGGTAAATATAGTCGAGCTGGGCCTTGGTATTACCGATTGCTTAGCTGTCGATAGTGGGTTTCTTGAGATTAGAGAGCGGTAATTTAGGCGCAAAGGTTGTTGAGGTATAAACTAAGCCTGGAGAGTGGCTTAGGTCTGGAGCAGATTAGCTTATATGTATTATTTATAACGAAAGCCTTAATCTACCTAGTTGCGGAACTCAGATCGAGGCTACCTTATGTAAGGTAAGTCAGGGGTACTGGTGGGGGAGGAAGAGAAAGCTCATGGATGGATGGAGAGGATGAAGCTCTTATACCGAAAGATTTGCTGGCATAAAATCAGCCAGCTGGCAAACGGCCTATCAAAGGGCCTACCAGCTATCTGCATAAGCCTCAGGCCTCAGCAAGGGGTAAAAGTTATCTGGATCACGTGATATGACACATAGTATCCATAGGATGCCACCAAATGTGTGTAAACTGGAATGTCGATCAATCTTAAGCTTCTTGAAGTCTTGAAGTACTTAAAAACAAGATCTAGCGTAGCACATAAGATAAGGGTTGCTTATTAAACTGTTCCAGCGGCTCGAGAGGATTTCAAGTAGCAATACAAGCAGCAATTCAAGTGCTAATTTAAGTTTTGACTGAGTTGACTGTTACTGTCCTTTTCATGGCATTTTTAAGGACAATCGACTCAGGGAGGTGGATCGATAAACTCAAGATTCCCCGACCCTCGGGGAGGCTCAGGCCATTTGTTATCAGTCGCGACCCGCGGGTCCCCGGAGGCTCTGCGCCTTGGCAATCCCTCGGTCTATCACAGATATAGATCTGGTGTTCATGACTTTGTAAAAAAATGTGCGTAGGCATCATCGTCTTGCATCATCGAAAGTCTTTGACAATCCCTCCAAAACCCCCACAAAAAATTATTCATCCAAGTACCTGAGCGAACATTGTAGGTCGTGGCTGAGCCCATTAGGTTGACCCCCAAATTTTACCCGGCGTCGTTCGCATTCCAAGACGCCGCCTCATTTAGAGACAAAGAAAAAAGTTCCGTGTAAGACCAGCACATACGTATCAAGACTTCAAATCTTCGGTACTTAACTGGCCGGTTTTCAAATTACATGCCACCGTTGCAAGTAGTGGAACTGGGGGCCAAATACCAAATGGAATACATACATCGTGCTGAGACTAGTGTAAAATATCCCGCAGTCGCATTGTGGTGGGTTACTTTTTGGCTGTTCCAATTGGGTGTTTAAGCTGGTGGTCCAATTGCTCGGAGTATCTTGTTTCAGGCATTCTTACTGCCAAGATAGATTACCTGTTGTTGTGTTCTTTTTCTTTTTCGTTTCTGGACAACCCTGCATACGTGGTCACATGACGGGCCCCCTGAGCTCGCCCTATTGAAAACAATCGAATTTCTCCGATCATTTTGTGATTTCCTTTTCATCCGATTGCTAGCAATGGCCGTGTCACAGAGAGCTACCGCTACTGCGGCTCCATCTGCTAAGGGTGTCAAGGAGAACAAATCCAAGCCTGCCCCCAAATTCAGAGATGGCGCGTCCGATGAGTTCGAGTTTGGTGGCTCAATTGGCGTATTGCTGCTGATGACTGGTTTCCCCATCATCATGTGGTACATGTGGATTGGCGCAACTTACTACGATGGCAAGCTTCCTCTGCCTGAGGTCGACCAGTCTTGGACTGATTTTGGCCGTCACCTCTGTCAATTGGTCTATGAGGGTGCCTATCCCACCGCCAAGGCATGGGTAATCTACTGGGTCTTTTTCATTATGGAGTCTCTGATGTACTGCTACATGCCTGGCGTTTCCAATTATGGCCGTCCCCTGCTTCATGAAAACGGGAAGAGGCTTCCCTACTACTGCTCTGCCTACTGCAGTTTCTATGCGACACTTGCAATTGTTGCTACCTTGCATTTCACCGGCGTGTTTCCTCTGTACACGTTGATTGACGAATTCGGACCTATCATGACTGTCTCTATCCTATCTGGCTTCCTGAACAGCTTCATCGTGTACTTCCAGGCTATCGTGCGCGGGCGGACCCACAGAATGTCGGGCTCTCCCATCTATGATTTCTTTATGGGCGCCGAGTTGAACCCACGCATCGGTATCTTGGACTTCAAGATGTTTTACGAAGTCAGAATACCCTGGTTTATTCTGTTCCTTATCACCTTGTCCGTGGCAGCTCGTCAGTACGAAACCTATGGCTACGTTTCTGCTGAGGTTGTTTTCCTTGCTGGAGCCCATTACCTGTACACCAATGCTTGTGCAAAGGCAGAGCAAATGATCATCACAAGTTGGTAAGTCAACATAGGATGAAATACTTCAAAAGAATTGGTCAATCTAATGTTGAAACAGGGATATGTATTATGAGAAACTCGGATTCTTGCTCACTTTTTGGAATATGGCCGGTGTGCCATTCTCCTATTGCCATTGTGCGCTTTACTTGGCCAACCACGATCCATCTGAGTATCACTGGAACAGATTCGCCCTGGCAGTGTTCGCCGTCCTGTACATCTTCTTTTACTGGATGTGGGATAGTGCCAATGGCCAGAAGAACGCGTTTCGTCATGAGGAGAAGGGTCAGCTTGTCAAACGTAACACTTTCCCCCAGGTGCCTTGGCAGGCTATCGAGAACCCCAAGACAATTCAAACCGATGCAGGCGATCACATCATGGTCGATGGCTGGTTTGCGATTATCCGGAAGCCCAATTATGTACCTGACATGTTCTTCTCTATGTCCTGGGGTCTCATTACTGGATTCAAGTAAGCAATTCTTTTCGCGAAAGCTATGAATCGCAATAACTAACACACAACTTACAGGAGCCCATTCCCTTGGTTCTATTTCGTTTTCTTCATGGCCATGATCATCCACCGTACCAACCGGGATATCAACCGATGCCGTCGCAAGTACGGCGAGGCCTGGAAGCGCTATGAGAAGGAGGTTCCCTACCTGTTCATCCCAGTAAGTTTCCAAATGATGACAAGATAAGATTTATTGCTGACAGGCTTGCAGTATGTCATCTAGATGGCACGTTAACCATGCGGAAATGGCCAATGTGGCTAATTCTTTGCTTAATTGAAGAATGGAGCATCGTTTAGAAATCTGAAAACACGAGACAAGATGGCCCATCTTTCCAGGCCTTTGTAAGCATGGTAAGCGTTATCCCTCAAAATGTCTCGTCCAGGAGTGAACTCCCAAATCTTAGGCAGAGTATTCTATAGTTATGCCAACGCTCTAAGCTTACTTATTTTTTTTCTGTTCCGAAGTGTGCATACTTTCCCCTATATGCTGAAATCTCTCATAGGCGAACCCCGAATGACAAAAATGTGAAGAACATCAGTTCCCTGCGCCTGTGAAGAGTATAACCAAGAATTTATCAAAACTCCCGTTTCCCATAGCTTTCTGTACAGAGCCAGATGCAATTAATTTATGAAATTTAATCATTCCACAGATGGCCTCTCACTTCCGAACTAGATAATTCTAGAACAAAAGCTTTAGTGGTCACCAATAGAAGCATGGATCCTAGGCTTTCCAAGATTGAGAAGCCGGGGGTCTATGGAATTTGAGCTTGACGTGTTTGTATTCGGAAATTCCTTCACTGAGCGAGTGAGGTATCTTCGACGGCGTTCAAGTTTGCTCCCTTCGTCCCTGGCTTCATGATATCGACTCAACCTTTGGCTTCTTCGGATGTTTGATGAGCATTCAGAAGGCTGATGAGAGCTGCCCAGATTATTTTCTTTGCTGGAGGGGCTCTGGTTCTTTTCGGAGCGTATTTGAGAATGACGCTGTCTGACTGCCCCCGGACTCCGCCCAGGAAAGTAGCGGAAAATAAGCCTCCATTGCAGCCTTTGAGAATCTCTCAGTTCTGATAACAGACAATCTTCTTCGTGTTTCCACTTTTTATGTGCACGCAGGTAACCCTCTCTTTTTAGTGGAGACTCCTTTATCAGGCTCATCAGTTACTATATTGCTTGTTGCAACGATACCATATGCATGTTGTAATACTTTGATTGCAAGCTGAATCACCTCGAGATTTTCCTTGCAAAGACCTGCATCGACCAAGTCATCGGAAAATTGGTCTTCAGCGCTGGCCAGACTGTAGAAGCGCTTGAGATATCGTATCGAGTCCCTAATGCTGGTGTGTTTATATGGGTGACCTTCCTCGTCTTGGAATGGGGTTTCACTGCCTGTTCTTCTTGTCCACGACAATTTCGTATCTGCGGTGGTAGAATTTCGAATCTGGTGTCGTTTCCGAGGAGAATACGACTCCTCCAGAGCTCGTTTTCTCCCTCTTGCAATAGGCTGCGTATGCTCCTGCTCATTTCCTTGTTCGATCGTGCCAATAGATTGGTGTACTTTATCAGAGAACCTTCGAACAGGAAACTCGAGGATGAATATCCTAGAGGAAAGATGCATTCCAAAAATTCGTGAAATGAGGGATAAACGTGGCTATTTATAATTATGATTATACGGATGCCATCCATCGTGCTTATCGAGGTCGCAAACCCGAGGACGGGATATGATGGAAGAATCGGCTTCTACTCTAGCTACAATGGCCAAAAACAAAATCGGAAACACACCGGATTGATTCCCGACTCTGCTCCACCCAGATTTGCTATAGCCAATTGAAAGACCTCCCATGTCCAGAATATACCAGCGAAAGGAGTTGTTCCTAGGGACTCTCGTCTAAAGTAGACGTATGACCAGCGACTAGACCATAATCATACTTCGGCCGGTTATTGATATCTTTGCAGCTGCATCATGGGATTAAATTATGACACAAGGGGCATAGCAGTTATGCTCGACGGTAGAAATGAATGACAGTCCTGGGACTGCATTAATCCAGGGCCTAGAGGGAAAGACAGCGACAGACAATTGTATTTTAGAATTCGGTCAAGTGAAGCATGCATTGCCATTGTGAAAGAAACAAGAAACAACAGAGAGCTAGTTCCCGGCAAATAATTTCTCATACAGAATGGCGGATCATGGTCGTCAGGCGATGAGCTCGAGAGTAAGCGCTGAAGAGTAGAAACAATGTGAGTCTAGGTCATTTCTTCGCGGGAGCTCCTAGGAACGTTCGGTCGTAGGCAGCAAAACGCTTATCGTCGGAGGAAATGAAACAAAGAAGAAGGGCTGACGTCGGCCAGCCGGAGAGCATGGGGGTGAGCGATCCGGGTGCTCAGGGCGGCGGGTGGACTAACTCAGGCTGGGCTCCGGGAGCCGATCGCTTCCCGAGGCGGCAGTGTTACCGTCGCCCTTTTTACAATATAGATGCTTTCTTTCTTTTAGTATGTGCTTAATATTCCTTACCGAAGCTTGACTAAATGAAGTTGACGTTCTTTACTCCGTACACTATATGCATCTTCTTATATCGCAATTATCTCGAGAGACAAGGAATTTTATATTAAGTCAATTATGTACCTAAGTATACTTTGTATGGGTAAGTCATACAAAAAAGATCCCTAACGTAATCGGTAAGCGAGCTGCGCATGTAAGCCAGCTGTGCAGCTCAAAACATATAGTAAAAATGATAAATTACAACTTGATATCTCAACAACTATGATCTATAAAGACTTCCCCTTATGGCATACCATCTTTTAGCTAATATCTAGCCTTTTGAGGGACTTTTAAGAATTTCTGAAGCCTAGGGGTTGAGTAGATATATCTTTCTAACTCGGAGCACGGTAATTTTCGTTACCACAACAATGTAGGTTTTCAATTCCCTTAAGATTGATATGTAAAGCCCATAAGCCTTATCAATAGCCATCGACTAGAAATAAACTAAGGTAATAGGTGGTTGTTGTTGAGATCTATATGTAGAGTTACTATGTGTTTTGAGCTGCGCAGCTGGCTTACATGCGCAGCTCGCTTACCGATTACGTTAGTTTCCGAAGATCTTGTGTTTGGTGTCGGGCGCTTGGTAGGTTATAAAAAGGAGACACTAACCCCTCCAGGGCTCCTGTCCTAGAGAAATTACCTGAAGCTTAACCATTTCTCTTCAATGTCTCATGAAAGCTGCATAGTTAAGTCTAACTCCCATTAGTAACTATTCGGTTCTATCTCTTTCAACCCCTTAACTAGTCGAGTCGGCTAAAAGCGAAATCAATAAAAGCGAACGCCAACAGCAGCTAGCGGCTCGGAAGAGGAACTACAGTGGAACTAGTACATATAGAGTTTGATCATTGGGGTATTATCAGGTTAGGGCATTTTGTTATGGGGTGCAGTTCCCTACCCCATACAGGTTACCCTTATATACCTTGGCGTGTCAACACCTCGTACAATAGGGGCACGCCAATGAGAGACCTATCGGAAAGCTAATGGCCGGGTCTGGTCTTGGTCGAGAACCATTTTCTTGCTTGCCAATGCTTTGCCATGCAGATCGACACTTTCTCTCCTCTTCGAGAAAATGACAGACCGGGGTGCCAGGGTGCTCTGGCTAGTACATGTATAAGGCCCCTTTGCCGACCTCTGGATGATCTTCCTTTTCTCGTATCCTCATCTACTCAAGCTGCTACACTCTTTGTGAGTTCTCTCACGTTCACTCTTTTTTTGCTGTTATCAGCGTCCATTCTTTTATCACTCTCATTAATATAAACCACGTCACTTCTCTTAATACTCGACGTATAATCTATACATTTATTCCAACGATATGAAGCAATCCATTATCACATCCCTCGTGGCCCTTGCCGCCTCTTGCTCCGTAAGAGGAACTTCCACTATTCCGGATTGCAATTGGATACGAGGCTAATAATCTATGTCTGTGCATAGGGCGTCCAGGCCACCGAGAGCTTGATCAGCGTGCCCGTCGGCCTCTGTGCGGGCATCATTGGAGATGCCGAGTGCAAGCAGCAGAGCACCAGCAACGGCCTCATCAATGTCCCCGTTAATGCCTGTGTGGCTGCTCTTGGCCAGGCTAAGTGTGACCAGGCCACTTCCTCCAGCAGCGATAGCGAGTCCTTGATCAATGTGCCGATCAACGTCTGTCTGGCTGTCCTCGGCGAGGCCCACTGCAAGCAGAACTCTGACACCAACGGCGGCCTGATTAACATTCCCATCAACCTGTGCCTGGCTGTTCTGGGTGAGGCCGATTGCCACGATGGATCCATCTCGTCTTCCACGACTTCCATCATCCCTGCTACTACCTCTGCTGTCCCCGTCGCCTCTGTGACTGGATATTCCATTCCTACCTCGGCGGTTGCCACCAATGCTGCCCCGGTGTCCCCTATCTCTTCTAGCCCTCGTCCTTCCGGTGTCGCTGCTGGACACTCCTCCGCTGGGGCTTCTTCTGCTACCACCGTGACTATTACTTACACCAAGACTATCTGTGCTGCTACCTCGGCCTGCGCCGCTGCTACCTCCATTGGTGCTAAGTCTTCTTCCCTGCGCCGTGTCACTCCTACCACTGCCGCTGGTCCTTCCTCCACCGGTGTCTGGACCACTGCTACCCCCAGCACTGTTCCCTTCAACGCTGCTGGACGTTCCACCGTTTCCGGCGTCGCAGTTGTTCTCGGCGTCATCGTTGTTGCTGCTCTGCAGATCTAAGTGACACTTTGAGCTTGCCAAGATTCCCATAACAGCAAAACTTGTTGGTGGCTATTTGTATTTGCCCCGGTGGCTTGGGCTACTGTTCACAATTATATTTCTCTTGGTACTAGGCATCTGTCTCCATTTTAAATTTTATATTCCTTTTAATCGTTTATAGCAGACCCCTTTTAGCAATCAAAGTACTATAATATATGTACTTTCATCAGTGAAGCAATCCAAGAATCAATTCGAGGACCGAGCTCAATAACAATCATCCCTGATCGCAACTCACACTGAGCCATTTGTCGCTTCACATTTGTCGCTTCACTTGACTAGGCAAGAGTAACACCACCCTGGACATACCAGCGCCCAGATCGCCGGAATCGCATTACTTCGCGGAGGCATGAGACGCCAAAACAATACCTGCATATCAATGAGCAAAGGCGTAACCAAATCGGAACGAGGATGTTGCGACCGTACATAGCCACCAGCATAAATGGACCTGTGATGCTCATGTAGACATATTCACCCAATCCGGGAGCCAAAGAGATTGTAGAACGAATATAGCTTGCAATTGAAAGAAGATCAAAAGAGGCATTGAACAGCGGATGAAAAATGACTCCTCTGCGGAGCAAGATAAGATGAATTGATGCCCAAAGCAATGGCAGGAAATTCTAAATAAATATTAGCCACTCAAATCTCCGGCCATCTCAAAAAGAAGTCAGTACCACAAACATGAAAACCCCCCACGATGCTCCCACCGTCACCAAGTAGAAGGGTGAGGCGGAGCTGGCGGCTATGCATGCCATTCGAAGCCATTTTGATGTTGTCCAATATCCATCATCAAATTGCGTAGGAAAATGGAAAGACATTTTTGGAAGAAGACAAAGAGTGAAGGGAATAAAAAGGAGATTTTGTTGAAAGATGAATGAGTCTGCAGGAGCAAATGTGGGATTGTAGCCTGGAGCAGAGCCGCGTTTGTATAGCACCCAGCACTGCCTCTGGCCCCCATGGCCCACTTATTGTTTCACCCATCTTTTGCACAAGAAAAAGGAGCCTATTAATAGTTTTTTACTATCTGTGACATACAGTGGAGTTCGCAAAGACTCACTGGGAATTGTAAAAAAGCCTTACCGTTCATGCTATCCATGGCCCGGCTGCCCGGCCCCGGATCTCTAGTTGGCGTCCATCGATTTACTAGTGCAGTGATTCAACCGGACTAATTGTGCCTCTCCGTGACATACGAGGTGAACTGATCATAGGCCTGGACTCCCCTGAGATCCCACCAAATACGACTAGGGTGATGATACATGACTCTCTAGTCCCAATTGCTATACCCCGGCTTTTACACGGGCTCACTCAAGGAGGTGGCTTTGCTACATGTCCGACGCCTCCAAGTTGGGAGTTTGAGCTGTACATTATCTGATCCTTCAAATTCTGCGAGGCAGTCATGCCCGTGCTTGACCGGAGAAGTCGCTATATATATATAGTCCCTAAATATCAGTCATTGATCGAATGTGGGATATCCCACTGACCATTAGCAAGGGGATTGATAATATAGCCTCAGGATGGTTGAAAGTGGCCGATACAATATTAAAACAGCTACGTACTATCACGTCCATTGAGCTTCAATGCTCACATGGACTGACTGCCTTATAGTCCTGGTACCAGAGCCGCCCGTCATGCCCGTCATGAGTAACACAGGCTTGACTGGAGTGTCTAGGAACAGGTCAGCCTAGGTGTCCTCATATGCTTCTGGTACGGCACGATACTAGACGTACAAGTCTGACCAAGTGACGCCGCTAAGGCAATTATGTTGTATTGGGGGTTTTCGGACCCATTAGCGGTCATTCTCGCGTGAGTACTTTCTTAGTCTATTTGGTGGAATAGGCTGTCCTCTTGGCATGAATTAGTCGGTCTTTTGTGTTTGATCTACCTCGAATTATTGTGTTTCATGTCAGTTGCTTTGTACATCTGGCAGAGCCGGTGGCCCCATCACTTTTATTTTGTTATAGTGGTGTTGTCTTGCCATCCTTATTGTTTTCGAGCTATTTAACGTACCCCTTCGGTAGTCATGTAACTTCAACCAATGTCATGCGTTCCATTGCCCAATTATCATGCCACTCCAGACTACTCAGATCACGCGGCCTCAAATGATGCAATAAGACGAGTCGATAGGCAGGCAAACCCCGCAAAGACCAGGAAGGTTCTCTAGTTCGGATAGTTCATTGGACAATGGTGTCGACGGTCGTACCATTGGACAACCCGTCAACCCGTGGACGTAATTCAGAATGAATTACATCACCACAAGCATTCCCCGCATTCTGGGGTATTACGCATATAAAGAGTTGACACTTCTGGATTGAATTTCAGGAGATTTACTTCTACCTACAATCCTTCAATTATCACTTATCACTTATCACTCATCACAATTACTTCACAGATTTCCAATATGGACAATATGGACAAGTACAATTCTCAGTGGGTCTCGTTCCACATTCGGGACCACATCAAGGATGGCGAGATCCTAGTGCAGAACACTGTCATTGAAGGGTATTTATGATTCCAGGGATTTTACCATAATCTCTACTAACACCCGGCAGCGGCGAGTTTGCCGACCCCAACAACCGCCGCAAGTCGCTCACTGAAGAGGAGATCGACGAGATCAAGATCTCCCCCGATGGCGTTGGCGAGATCGGCGCTAGCAGCCGTCGCGGTAGTGAGGGCCGCCTGGACCTTTTTCATGACAACGACAAGATCTGCGAGCTCCACTGGGAAAACCGTGGTGGAGAGTACGCCAACTTGGTTGAGGTGTTGGACAAGAGCGACAAGTACACCATCGAGCATGGAGGATGGAGTTCTGAGGCCGGTCCTCTGGGACATGTCTTTATCGATGTCGCAGAGAAGAAGAAATAATTACGCTCCACAGGCTGCACCAACTCCCTACTTGGGCGTTGAAGAGCGAAGAGCGTTGCGGTCCGTGGAGCATGAATGGCAATATTTGGTGGGGGAATATTGGTCGTATTATCAATACTGTAAACAATCCCAAAAATACCAAAAACAATGTAAAATGTCAGAAAACCAGAGTTCAAATGCGGTCATTGAGAGAATTAGCAGCGAAAGAGTTGTATTGTAAATACGTAATTGAACTCACTAACCCTTGAACAAGTAACTAAGAGCGCCTTCTGCGAACCAGGCCTTATCTTTTTTCCAGGCGTGGACGATCAGATCTCTTCCCAGCCTCACCACCTCCTCGATTTGCTTTTCAGTGCCCCATCCAGGCACTCTACTTCCCCAGCAACTCAGGTGCACACCAACGTGGATCGCAGTGCGGAAGGCCATTTCATCGTTGAGGGCCCCATATCCCTCCAAGAACCCTTGAATAATCCACACTCCACCGTCCAAATTCTTGAACAGCTTTGTTTCATACAGCTCAGCGATCATTTGACCCAAGTCTAATGCGCGGCTTCCAATCTGCGCCAATTCCCAATCGACGATGAACATAGCCGTCTCAGATTGGGGTGTGAGAGGAACGTTTGGGATCAGAACACTAGAAATCACGTCAGTAACCTGGCTCAGTTCAGGGAGTCTAGATCCAAGAGAGCATACTTTCCAGTCCAGAAATCACCGTGAATGACCCCATATCCTTCGTCATGGCTCTGTCGCTCGAGCTCTGCTGCAGCGAGGTCACGAACCTTCTCGAAAATATCACGATCCCGCTCTAGAATATCGGGGAAATTTTCAATAGTGTCCAGCAGCATAGTGTAGTTCACCCAGAACTTCAATTCTTTCATGACTTTATTCTCCCCAAGAAGTTTTGTAGATTCCACTTGCTGTTCCTCAGCTGTCCAATGGTGAAACGATCTCAGCCAGGATCCAAGGGCGCTGCCCAAGGCTCGCCCTGAAGATTCGGACAAGTCGCGGGAGACCTCCGAGAGCAGGAAGGTCTTTAGGTCGACTGAATTTGGAAGATCTTCGAATACCTGGGTGTCTGTCTCCCGATTGAAGTCCAATAAGCGTGGCGTCTTAACAGTTATTTTGCCATTTTTATACATTGCCAGGTCATCGAGAGCTCGAAGAATGGCTACCTCGAAGTGCTAACTTGATATCAGTATAGTCCGCAGCAGGGTCATTCAATGGATTGCAACTAACGCATCTCGTGACATCGATTTTAAAATCTGGGTTAGAGGCCGAGTGATCTTTGGTGTGCTTGATAATGATGGATTGTCCAGTTGAGGAAAGTGTGCCACGATAGACAAAGTTGGCTGTGCCTCCAGACAGGCGTGTGAGGGACGAGCATGCGAAGGGGGTGGGGGAAAGTTGCTGTGCAATTTCATCCCGCGTTTGATCCCGCTCATTTGTATTTGCCATGTCGTATGACTTATTTGACTGAAAGTTGTGAAAGATTCCAAGCAGTTCACACGAACGTTCCCTCTCTAGACCTAAAATGCGCTAGTACGTATAGGGTCCCCGCATTTACAGTGGAGACATTTAGAGTCCCTAACGACGATTCTGCATATCGTTATTTCAGGATCGGAAACCAGTATCTCGGCGTGTCTCCGCACTTCAACCCGAGGAATTAGATGAAGATTAGAGACGTGGACTCTCTGACACGCCTATGGCTGTTTCCACCACCAGACAAAGTACCACCAAATGAAAGAGAAGAGCAAATCCAGCGTCCAAAGGGACGCAGAAAGACTATACTAGATGGAAGAACTATGTCGTACGCATAAGGGACGTCTACAGTTATCACGCCGATTTCAAAAATCTCCTAGATACACACATTGAACCAAGTGACTGTGAATCGCAGCCCTCATCACCAGCTGACCGGTGAGATTCCGAGGTCGTGACCAGGAGGACCGGGACATGGACTGATCACCTGGATATTTCGTTTGCAAATCAATCAAATATTCATTCTCTCATTACGCATAATCGTCAATTCGGCAAAGGATAATCAAACTATCAGGAAGGTATGGATCCATGTGGCACATGTCGAAACGGAGTCTTCGTGTGAGAGTATACAAGTCGCTAATCAACCAGAGACGTCTTGAGACAAAAGCAAAACGAACGAAAAGAACGCATCAAGATAACAATGCTGTCTCTAAATCGATACCAGGTCTCAAGTAAAAGCACATACCCCATATTCCATGGTATAAGGCTAGAATTGCAGCACGATAAAAGAAAGAGCGGAACAAAAGAAACCCAGGCAAAGGAAAACTGTCCGAAGTCGAGATTCACTACTCAGTATTTATCCTCGTCGCGGTGCCTTGAGTGGCTGGTATGACCAGAACTATGAGAGTGCCCGCTGTGACCGCTGTGACTACTGTGCCTCGAATGGCTCCGATGGCCATGATGGTGGTGATGATGGTGGTGACGGTGACGGCGATGGTGCTCATGTCCATGCTCATGTTCACTATCGTCGCCATGCCTCTTGTGATCCTTCACTTTCTCCTCTAGGAAGTTCCCGAGTAGAGCACCACCAATCGCACCAAGTAAGCCATGTTCTTTCTTATGACCGAGGTAATAGCCCGCCACGCCGCCAGCCAGCGAACCACCGAGCCCACGGTCAATACCCCGGTCAGTGTCGGTTTCTGTATCGGAGCGCTGTTCGCGAGCGTGCTGTGAATCTTCTGGTTCTGATATATAGACAGCGGGAGGGTGGGGACTTGCGGAGGGTGTGTACCGTGGTTGGTCGGCTGGATGGTCGTTGCTAGGGCTCAGCATTAGTGTCGGTTCTCGCAGCTGGGAATGCATCGCCACTCACTAGTATCCTGCGTTCCCAGGGATCCTGTCTTGTGCACTTTGGTATCCTGTTGGAGTCACTGGCCCAAGATAGTCTGGCTGCCCTGTCGGCGTATAGCTTCTCTCCATGGAGGATGCATATGGCTCGGGCGCAAGGTGTGAACTGTGCTGTGGAGCATAGGCTTGGTTTGGGTTTGGACTGGGCTGGTAAGGCTCTGGTCCGGGATTGTATTGCGCTGATCCGGGGTTATGGTATGGTTCTTGGTTTCCGTATGGCTGGCCATATGCCGGGTGGTGAGGCTGATCCTCTGGGGGATAGTAGCCAACGCCGCTCGGCGTGGGCGTTGAGTTGTAAGCGTTGTATGGATCTGCCATGGCGATGGGATACGTCGAGGAAATCCTGTCGCATCAAGGACAGGGAAACGGAAGGGGTTTTACGTGCCTATCTAAATAGGCATGTCAGACAGATGACTAGTGGGGCTATACATCACCTGGGGATGGTGCGGCTGACCTGCCCGCACGGCCCTCGATCTTCCACAGCTTTGGAATGCACCAACTCTCCAATCAGGTACTGATCACTTGCTTCTCTGCATATGTACAGTTGAGAGGTGTGCCTTGTAGTATTTCTTGATATTTTTTTAGGAAAATATGTTCGGCAACTGATATTGTATTGAGATACGCCAGTCCATTAACCTTGAATGACAAGATGTGAAAGAAACAAAACTGAACACGGATGAGTCGGGGTATTCCGGTGAAAATCGAAGGAAAAAAGGAAAGCATGGTGTAAATAGAGCTGGCCGTTAAACGTTCGAGGTCACATCGCGCTCTGGGGCGATGGAAAAATGCAGAACAAGAATTTGAGCCAAGCAGTGGCATCAAGACACAAAACGGGAAGGGAAAAAAGTAAAGGAAAGGATGAGGGCTGGCCAAAAGTGATGCGCCCAGCACATTCAAAGACAGCCTGGCCTTCATCGCCATGCAAGGCGGACGGTTTTGGTTCCAAAAGATTCATGCACAGTTATACTGGTGGATTCTGAATGCCACGAGTCGAGTTCGAGTTGTTAGTCCGCTGTGACATCCAGTTCACAAGCAGGTCGTCCAGCTGATTGTTCATCTCCTTGAGTCTCTTGCTTTCCTCCTTGAATAGACGACCGGTGATTGGGTGGTCAGGGCCAGCGGGAGGTACATTTGATTTATCGTGGACAATAATAAACAAATCGCGAATGTCGTTTTCTTCGTCCATGTACGATCGTAAACTGGAGTCGCTCCACGTTGGGGTGTCCACAGAAAGCGTATCGACTGAGGCAGGAGCAGCCGTGCTACCCTTGGGGTAATTAACGTCCTGTCCGGGTGATGATGGTGGAGACGGTGGCGAGAGAGAGCGTACTTCTCGAGAAGACGCATTATTTGCTGAGCCGTGTGCGCTCATGGGGGAATAAGCCTCCACAGGAGAGATATTGACAGGGGACTCCGACTCATCTCCAGCCACCAGCGTAGGCACGAATTTCTGGGGTGGAGACGTAACGGACGCGGGTCCAGCCGTTGTGCGGCCCGGATCATTTGGTTCTCTCCATTGAGCTTCACTTGATGGTCGATCAACAGGCGACTCCAGGGGGTTCATGGATTCGAGCGGAGTAGCAAAGGGGTCTTTGGAAGGGCTCGATTGGCTAATAGGTGATTGTAACACAATTCCACAGTCTTCGTAGCTGCTTTCTCTTTCTTCTTGCAGTGGCACCTGTCGAATGCCCTTGTTGCCCTGACTCTGGTTAATGGCCTCGTTGCCCCTGGCCAACTCGGCCATCGTAGGGTCAAGGACTGGATCAACCTTCATGATTCCTGGGGGCTGCTTGTGTAGCTTGTTGTTCGATGTTTTCTGGGGCTTAGAGGGTCGTTGTTGTTCGGGAGATACAGACTTTGACGAGATAGACTCCATCGAGGTCTTGGGTTGGGGTGATGTGCGGAATGCCGACTCTGCAGGAGACCTTTCTGGGTCGTCAATGTCGTCTTTGCTCTTCTTGCGCTTGAATAACCCGCTGAGCATTCCAGGTTTCTTGTCTTTTCGCTTCTTCTCCTCTCTCTCTTTGATTTTGTCCTGTGAGTTAGAGCCCTTTTCGATGGATTCCAAGCTTCCACGAGGCTTCACCAAAACGTCAGCCAACTGATCTTTGGATAAACCCATGATGGGAAACATACCTCTTTCCACTCAGCCAAGGTGTTTGCGCTGTTTTCATCGCGAATATCGCGCAGCAGATTTGGTGTGAGAGAAATCTTCTTGGGCTCGGCCGTGTCATCTTTGAAGAAGGAATCGGTGTTCCGTACAGTGCCATTTCTGGATCTACTGACGGTGGGTTCTGCTTTGTGAAAGTGAGTTGAGTTCCAATACAATTCGAGTGCAGTTGAGTGGAGTGTGCTTACCTTCGGCCTCAAAGAACTCTTCACTAGACGGGCGTCGATCAGAGCTTGAACGCTGCAAATCC
Source organism: Penicillium egyptiacum (assembly GCA_911456345.1). Taxonomy (NCBI): domain Eukaryota; kingdom Fungi; phylum Ascomycota; class Eurotiomycetes; order Eurotiales; family Aspergillaceae; genus Penicillium; species Penicillium egyptiacum. Next base: position 31,847 of record CAJVRC010000891.1, read on the forward strand.
GGTTTCTCCGCACCATTGGCATCGGCATGCTCTGTGGGGGTTTCTTTCTGGGCTTTGGGCCTAAGAGGTTCCACGACAATATTTTCAGCTTGCTCTTGCACGTCTTCCTCTTCTCCATCCAGAGTCTCGTCATCGTTGAAAAAGTCGCCATGTTCGGAATCATCGTCCGTCGAGTAGTCGACATCGGAGGCGTCGATGTACGTCGGGGCCCCGAAGTTGACAGTCTTCGCATTCCGACGGCGCATGGCCTTCTTCAAAGGATTCTTCGACTTCTCGTTGTTGTCGCCCAACATGGTCGCAGACAGATCCACGTTTCTGTGTTTATTTAATCTGGCAAGCCTTTCGGTTGGTGTTTCGATGTGTTCCGCAGGGAGGTAACCAATGCTGCCATCCTTCACCACGCGCACAAGCCACCAGTAGCTGTTGCTGTCGTCCAGAAGTACCATAGTATCACCCTTTGCAGCATTTGCTTGCCCATCGACCGTTGCGACGAAGTTGTGAAGCGCATATACAAACTCAAAATCGATGTCCTCTGTATAACATCAGCTAACGCCCGATTAATGCCTATAATTCCCGAGAGTCCCTACCATCATCGATAGAGGGTGAGCTGGAAATTTTGTCCATCATATCATCGTCCATCATGTCATCGCTTTCGCCGTCTGCCAGGTCGCCATCTTCATGGTCGTAGTGATTTTCATCCTCATCGTCTTCCTCGTCATCTGGTTCTCGATACACATCCTTGTCACCACGGTATTCGTGATTTTTGTCTGGTCCGCCCTTTATCTCCGCTTGCGAATCTTGTTCGGCATGGCGAATGGACAGTTCTTGATGGGGAGCAGGCCGGCCGCTCCCAAGAGGATCCGGATGTTCGGGTTGTCTGGTGTGATCTTTGGCGGAAGGGGTATCGTGATCTTGAAGGTCCAAGGTATCTAGAGGTGGCGGTCAGCGTCAACACCTTCAGCTTCGAACCAATTGGCCTCGCGCCCCAGAAATTTTGACGTACCAGCTCGGATCATCTGAGGCCTGGTCATATTGCAGTGTAAATGAGTGTGGTATCAAGAGCAATGGGTTGAAACAAGTCGTGGGCGCAAGGAGTGGCTAGCGATCCAGGAATATCGAAGTTAGAAGACAAGCGCGTGACGAAGGTAATGCGCGAGCCTTCAGATTCCCTGTATCCAAGCAATATACGAATACTACACAGTGAAAAAAATGTCGACCGGGGTTCGCGAGCACTTGGTGAATTGGTCTGAATGAGAGACAGTGCCTTGAATGAGAATAGTGGGGGCTGGTCTGCACTTCGGTCCAGCACGGAGGTCGACACAAGGAGAAAGAAATGACTGCCAGAGCGACAAGGAGAAAAAGAGAAGGCGACAAGAAAAACACAGAACAAAGAGATGTCTGCCAAGGTGACGTCGAGTCTGAATAGTAACTCCTTTCACATCTCCAAAAGGCAAAAGGAGGTATTCCCAAACAAGCGCCCCTTGCGCGCGGTTAAAACCATGGCTTGACCCCTGAACACATATGAGGACACGCAATAATGGCCGACTTGGCCAGAGCTTCTTATGGTTATATTGGCCTTTGTACGCCTACTACGCTATTATAAATATATACTGGGCATTTTCTGGGCAGTTAAGTATACACAATATCTCAGCACTTTATACAGACTAGTTACATGACACTGTGGAGAAACAGTCAAAAGTAAGACAATAGTTATGTCCACAAGCACATATATTATGTAATATTTGCCCAACATCCCCTATTTCCGGCTTTGCTTTCATCGAAGGGAAATTAGGGCCAGGGTTGCCCTTTAGTCAGGTGACTTGGAATTCTCGTGATCATCCGGTTTTCCCCGATTTGCCTTCCCCTCTCAGTGACCGGACTACTTGACGAATACCTCACTTTCAGTTCTCTCTTACTGCCTTTGTTTGTACCCACCTTGTGTCATCTCGATTTTTTATTATTTGCAATATTCAAGTTCCAAACCTCTTCAAAACCTCCTCGATCACAGCTTCCTTTACATCACCACTATCTCAAACGTTCTGTCCCCACTCTTGCCGTTATCACCCCACACTCACAATCGTCTTCAACGCCATCGCGAAGCATACCGCAGAAAAGCCAAGCAGAGGGTTGTATAACCCTACTGCAAGCCTATCACGGGCTGACAATACGACAATTTCCGTCTCGTGCTCCTCGTTAGGGCATGGCACATAGCGAGAGGGCCGGATTGGCAAGTGGATTGGCAGGTTTAAGGATTGAAACGAACTTTCCCGAGCGGAACAATTCCAAATGGGCAAATGAAAATGCTGGGAGGAAAGCGACAACAGTGGGCGATGGTATCGAGAGCGATCACACCAATCAATCTAATGATTATGCGCGTCGCCACGATACTGATGAAGACCGCAGTTTGTTAAATGATCTACACTCAGCAACCCCTCCCATCTCGGTCCCTCGCCACGATGAGCAGCATCACGTAGACGATGCCGACAACTTCCCACACAAGCCCGATGACGTGCAGGGGTCACCCCTCGATAGCTATCTGCACACTCGTCGACCCTCGATCTCTTTCAACCCGAAGGTCTCTGTGGAGTCCGGCAACCAAATTCCACTGGAAGAGCCACTGTCGATGGGTGATGTGAAGAACCGACCACCACAAAAGTTTGAGTCTCGTAGCTCTGGACTCCGGAATGCTCTTTCACAAGATGATGACCATGTCGAACCGAATCACCAGTCTCCGAGCTGGAGTCCCAAACGATCTATAAATCGGAGTTTCCCGACCGGGGAATCCCGAGCCCAGCCCTTTGCGAGATCTGAGAATGGCTCGGCCACGGGCTCAGAGCTCGATCGTCCGACGTCCCTGACATCGCAGTCGACGGTATCTCCGGTCACGGACGAGGTACGAACCCCTCCCGATTACTCCAGCCACACTTTGCTGTCGCCATTTTGCGCGCCATCGCCAACTCAATCGTTTGCATCGCCTGAAGACCGCAGCAGCTCTTGGTCAGGAGGGATCGCAACACCCTTCGGAAGCAAGCGCAGCTCTACCCTCGATCGCAGCAGCAGTCTTCGGAACTCGACCCGGCACAGTTCTCGACGGTCGACTAACTCGAGTGGCAAGTCGCCTGCCAGTATGTTTCTTTCCATGTGGAACAACGTCGAAGAGCCTGCTCCCCAACCTGATGACGAAGGTCAGATGGTGGGAGACGACTATGTTCTGGGAAAGCAAATCGGGTTTGGAGGTTTCAGCGCGGTGAAAGAGGCCTATAAGGCCGAAAAGCACGGTGAAACGAAAAGACTTGCCGTGAAGATCGTGAGAAAGCAGATTACAGGGCGAAGCGAGCATGAAAACGACGAGGTGCAAGCCGAGTTCGACCACGAAGTACGAGTCTGGCGGTACCTCAGCCACCCGCATGTATTGACGCTCGATGCCGTGTACGAAACAGATTATGCCACGTTTTGCTTCACCAAACTTGCTATTGGTGGCACTCTCTTCGACCTCGTCCGCCAAAATCGATCCGGTCTAGATACGCAATTAGCAAAGAAATATGCATACCAACTAGCATGCGCAATCCGTTACCTGCACGAAGACGCCCGCGTGGTTCACCGGGATATCAAGCTAGAGAACTGTTTGCTCGATCCTGTCCAGTGTGCTGACGGTACGACATCCTCGACCTTGGTACTGTGTGATTTCGGAATGGCGGAATGGATGTCCATTGACAACGGTGGCGATTCTCCCGACCCATACGAGGATGCCGCCGACCGTCCACCGCCTCAACAAATGGGGCCTGCCGGATCCAGTACCAGCGTGGCAGGTAGTCTGGAATACGCCTCTCCCGAACTGCTTCAATCGGTAGACGGTGTGATTCACCCTTCAGTCGACGTCTGGGCCTTTGGCGTTATCGTATATAGCGTGATCGTCGGCTCACGCCCTTTCCAAGACGCTTTCGCTCCTCGCATCCAAGCAAATATTCTCAGTGGTACGTGGGATTGTAAGGCCGTATTCCGCGACAATATGGACGGCCACCTTCGCAAAGATCGCCAGTATGCCCTCGATCTGATCCGCGGCTGTCTCGAAATGGACCCCGACAAGCGTTGGACTATCAGCGATGTCCTAGCTTCGTCCTGGCTACGAGAGGTCCATGAGACTGCTGAACCCTCACCCGACACTGTATGGAGACTGTGAGCTTTGGTCATCTCTTCTACCATTCCGTGATTAGCAATCCCATATCCTGCCCTTGCACTCGCACTCCAAGGCAGATGAAGTTCTTTAAACGCTTTAACGTCAAATTTCCGACGATATGATGGCTCTCTCTTTTCCGGCGCTGAAGATTCAACAAGTGCCGATGCTCTCGGGGCCCTTGAAATCACTATGATACCCCTCCATTTTGTTTTATTTTCTTTTTGCTTTTTTTGCATTGCTTCAGCTCAAGACTGTCATCATGTGCCTTTCCTTTCTTTTGCGCTTTGCCACGATCTGTTCTCAATATCCCCTCGCGAAGCGCATTCTTGATTCTTGCTTTTTGGTTTTGGCTTTGGTTCGGTTCTGGTTTAGGCTTTGGTATCACGATACGGACGATTATGATTTACTCTTATAGCAGCGTGGCGTCATCTTATTGTTGTTATTTGGTCGGACGTTGCATGAGCATTCGTCACTTCGGTTCATTGGTTTGTGTGGTCAACTTAGCATGATCATTTGCTTCTACTGTTGTACTTTTATATCTGCGGATCTTTGATTCCTCTTTGCTGATCTGGCTTCGTCTTCTCTGCTCAATTTGATGAGATATCCTCAAGATGGCTGGACTGTCCTGAGTACTGTACGAGACACAATAGTTAAGCTACATAATGTATTTCGTTCTGCGATTCACAAGAATAGTCGGACGCTCATGCGGCCTCTGTCCTTGATGACGTAGGACTAATAATCCGATCTGTCTAGGTCAAGATAATAAGTAGCATGGCTCCACGGATTTCATTTAAGACAATGGTCGGATATCTTTGGATGTGCTTTTTCTATTTTATTGCGCGGGGACGTATTTAATGCATAGACCTCGAGGTGCTTATACACGTAGGTTATTCCTCATAATGAAAGATATCTTAGAGAATAGAAAGAGCAAAAAAGGCCAAGAAGCATCTAATTGCAAAGCCTAACATATCCAACAGAACATATTTATACATATACAGCAGACCAGTCTAAACCAACCTTCAAAAAAAATTGCGAACGAATAGACCACCAAATGGAGATCAAGTATGAGATTCCCCGAAACCCCCAAACTTACCAAAGCCTATTCTCAGGCAGAACCTTCTCCTTCTTAACACCAGCAGCAGACTTTCTCTCCTCGGAAGAGCGGAAGAACAAACTAGGTCCCTCAAGCGGCTTAAGCAGGTGCGAAAGATAACCTCGATGCGCAGGATCACGGTAATATTCAATATCTTTACGCTTCGTCGGATCCGGCAAGCGGTACTTCAATTGCTGCTTGTTGACCACAGTATTCCACTTCATCCAGGCCGCCGTAGGCCGAACATTGGCGAGTTTGTAGAGCTGCTCAGAGCCACTCTCGCGCGCCCACGCAGCAGACAAGAAACTGTGAGTCTCGCCGTCCAGGATACGACGGATGGACGGCCGTGTGTAGTAGCGGGTAGTCACTGAGCCGCCGGCGCTTTCGATAGCGGTGATGGCGGAGGCGGAGACGCGCGAGGCAACGACGTGGATTGGTTGTTTCAGGGCTTCGGCGCCGTCGCCGAGGATCTTGAGGCCGTCGATGGGTCGGCCGATGCACCCGCTCTTGTAGAGCTCTTTCATTGTGATCGGGCGTTTGGGGTTGATGCGGCCTTGGTCGATCCAGTATTGGAGACGGTCGAGGTTGACGGTTGCCATGTCGACGGAGAAGCTGGATTCAAAGAGAGGGATTGATCAGAGGTGTGATTTAGGGAGTTGATGTTTAATAATGGAGGACGACTTACATGTTGACGCCGCCGCGCTCGCCGTGCACGATGATGTCCTTTGTCTGGCCACCATTGAAGCCCGCTGGGACTTTGCCGTGCTGGCCTTGACCCTTGTGACCGCGACCGGAGGTCTTACCCTTGCCTGAAGCGGGACCGCGGCCTCGACGGATGCGCTTGTTGTAGGCAGTAGGGTTGTCGGAGAGGGAAGCTAGGATGGAAGCGCTGCGGGTTTGCTGGGATTGGGGGAAGAGGAAGGCGAGTGGGGAGACATGTTGAAAGGGGCGGGCAGAGAATTGTGCCAGCTGCGTGGGCAGCCCCATCAGCCGGGGAGACATGGCGTGTGTTTGTAGTTATGGGCTCGCTGGTGTTGGATTCGCCGGTTTGGTGGTGAGTTTCGAGATCTCTGTCGGGACGGGTCATGTTTGATCCGACTCCGGGATGGCCCTAACTACAGTATGGGGCACCGGGTTGCTCATGCGGTTTTTTTCTTTTTTTGGAAGGATATTGGCCTTTTTGATGAAGAAATTAAAGATGTGTCTGTTACGCTCGGTCCTCTGATATACATATTTATCGGTATGGACTCAGACAGTCGCTTAACTGGGTCACGGTATGTCTTCAACTCAAATCCTTGGATAAGTACGCAGGTAGCTGCTCATTATATTAAGTTACACAATGAAAACATTGGAGGTCCAAGGAAAAAAAAATTACCAGTCGGTAATTCTAGATTCATATGCTGCAGAGCTAAAGCTAAGTCTGCCAAAGGAAAACGCCGTGTGTATGCAAAATGCAACAGGAGTACGCTGCCGATGTGCTTTCGAAGCACATTCGACGGACATGGGCGAAGCTAAAGTCAAGAATAACGCCGCAGATGCCATCCCCGAGGTTAATCTCGTCTGCAGGGAGGCGAAACCCGATTTCCTTCTAAAATGGAGCGCCGAAAATATGCCAGATAGAATCGTAAAAATGAAATGAGGAAGTCTGTGCAATCGGAAAAGGAAGACAAGCAAGAGAAAGGGACAGTAAGGTGTACAGCGAATGAGATAATTTTTTTCTCGTGTGACGGGTCGTGGCGCGGTGAAGTCATAAACTTAGAAGATGAGTGGTAGAAACAAGGGCACAGCTTCAACCAGAGTAACCTGTGGTTGGGTAGATAGGGTGCAGGTAAGGAGCTTGGCTCCACGCGTCAGGCTGGATGTAGGGCAGCAGGCCGGTCTTGCGAGAAGTGTTACCCTTTCCAAGCGGCTGGTAGTGCATATGGTCAAACGGAACATTGCGCTGCTGCTGTAGAGAGCTTGACGGAGGTGGGATTAGCAAGGTGTTGACGGAACGCACTGGCCGGTAAGGCGAGTTGCGGTTGGCGAGGAAGACAGAAGGAGAGAGATGTGTCTGCGGGGTGGTGACGGAATAGGCTGAGCCAGCCGGCGAGACGGTGGCAGAAGACACACCGAATGGACTCTGGTGGTGCCGGCCTAGTTCTGGCAGTGAAGGCGTGGTGTACATGCTAGATGGCATCGGGGGCACGGAGAGAGGAGGCATCTGCTGCCAATTCGCCGGCCGATTGTAGATAGGAGGCATAATGGCTGGCAGGTGGGAAGATGCCGTGGGAGGGAGCGTCTGAGGCGCGGGATAAGAAGTTGGAAGGGGAGGCGGATGGTGAGGAGGCGGAAGACGAGAAACGTTCATCGGTGCTACCGGGGCAGAAGTGGGAGTCAAGACTGGTGGCAGGGTGGGTATCGCATTCATCGCAGTCACCGGAACCGTCATCGAAGGAGCGGATGTGGCGGAAGATAGCGCCAGCCGCTTAGTCGGGTGAAGCTCATCGTTCTCATCGCGGCTTCGTTTCCGGGAGCCTCCCATCGCAGCCTCGCCGCTCATGTGTTGTGGCGGCAGCGAGTATGGCAATCCGTTGGGTGGCATATACCAATTGGGCGGCGGCTGGGATCGGAAAGCATCGGTGCCAGGCGACGGCAACTTGGACGATGGCGACTGCGATTGCACGCGGGGAGGCGAAACATGGAGCATGGGGGCTGACTCGACGGGTAGCATCGAGGCCTGGTTGAAGTAGTCCCCGAAGAGTCCTAGCTTGGTGTGCCACCGGGCCCATTCGGCCTCAGAGGAGAACAGATCGTAGCGAATGTTGCTCAAAAACTCGACCTCCATAATATGAATCTCGTGCACTGCAATACCCGATACCTCAGCCCACGTCTTATTGGTGTAAGTGTTATCGTCGAGGTCTGTGGATGAGTCAGCTACCTTGTCCAATGAAATCAAGGGCGGTGAACCCGATAAGAACACTCACATTTATTGCCGAGCATCAACGCAACCGTCATCAACCGGAACTCGCTGCCTTTCTTGCCCTTCACCCCCGAGTTGAACTTCTTCAGGCGGTAAATAAACAGAAGGGCCAGTAGAATGACGTTCTGGCTGACTTGCGTAGTGGAGAGAATCGTGGCAACCCATTTCTGAAATCCGAGGGTGGGTACGGCCTCGGAGACCAGGGAAGGAACGGGATGTTGGCGGTCTTCAATGGCTTGCAGTTTCGAGGTCTTTTCGAACCAGAATAGACAGGTCATCTATAAACAAATACGTTAGCTCATGTCATGACATCACCTCTGTAGACCCGGGAGTTCTCACCTGAGCTGCAAACTCGGCCAGACTTCCCTTGCTGTTGTTGATGGATGAAGGAATGCGGAGTTGCGATCCAGTTGCAGTTGACTTCTTCTGAGCAGTTGGTTCCGTTGCGGGGGCTTCTTTGGTCGTGTGGCCTTGTGGTTTCATGGCCATCATCGAGGAAATGGAATCGAACTGGGGGCGAGAATGGTCGTAGTGAGAGGGCACCCCATTTGGTCTCCCCCCATATGCGATAGGTGGCATAGCATTGTAGGTGACGCCGGTCATATCGTGGGGAGGGGTTGGTAGACCGTTCCGAATGGGAACAGTCCGACAGGATCCCGAGGTTTGGCTCTCAAGGGCCTTCAACGGGTTATCCTCAGTCAAGTCGATGGTTGGAACTCCCAGTGTCGAAAAGGAGGAATGGAAGTCCACAGTGGAAGACATAGGGAAAGAGTGAGTGATGAATAGAGAGGTCGACACATGGAGTTTTATTTCCTTTTTCTTTTTTTTTTTGATCAAAGCAAATAAAGGCGTCGGCGGAGAGAACCGAGGAGTTTCAGTGACCCATGTTCTCTATTAAAGGTGAAGATGGAGCCAAGCAGTAGACAATAAGTAATTGCCCAATTGGAATGCAATCAAGGAGGAAAGGGCGAACAGAGACGTTTTATTCCAAGTGAGGGAAAAGTGAATATAGGCCTTTCACAGGGAGTTTGAATGATGTATATAGAGTAGCCACGATAGGCCCATATAAGGAAAGCAGTGATAAACCAGAGAGATCCGGCTACTCCACTCAGAGATGAGGAAGGAAAAAAAGAATACGGAAAATTCCAAAAAAAATAACCAAAAATAATCAATAATAAAATAATAAATTGTATATTGTAGTCAAGGCATCATCTCCATTAACCCAAGTCCACAGACCCCATCCGGAGAAAGCGATAGTGGCCATACACAGAGTTTGACCCGGACGCAGGTCCAGGTTGATCCTCCTTTCTGGGCTCGTTTGGGTTCCGGGTTTGGTCAATCTAGTTTTGGAAAATAATAATCCAATAAAGTAACAAAGGTAACAAGGTAACAAAAATAATCAGGAAAATACCGGTTGATGTCAGAGCCACGGGGTGGTCAACAAGTGGATGCAACTAAAAAGGGTAGGTCACAGAATGTTTACCTGGTCCCGGCCTCACATTTGCAGTAAAAAGACAAAGAGTTGGCAAGGCGTAACGGACTAGTGAAAGCGAAAAAAAGGAAGTAAAAAAAAATACTTAAAAAGAAAAGTAAAACCCAAATCAAGCTAGAATCAAGTTGAAATCAAAAGAGAGAAGGGAGGTTCAATCCTGAGACCCATATCAGATCCAATAATAAGTCAGGTTTAGCGTCAATAAATTACCAAACCGTGTTATGCGAGGTGAAGGGCTGTGAGGGTGCGCAAGCATGTAGGTACGCCTCCGTCCTGCAAAAGAAAAAGAAATGGCTAAAGGGGGGGCCGGGAAGCGCGGGGCCTAGGGAGGTTTGAGCGTGGCTGGCACTCCATAGCCGGGTGTACATGCAACTTAGTACTGGGAAGGCAAAGGAATGAGCCGAAAAAAAAAGTAAAAGAAAAAAAAGCAGGAGAAAAGCAGGAAAAAAAAGAAACCAATAATGAGAGAATGGAAGATCAATTACTTGGTTTAGGACAGAGGTCCCAAGAGACCAAAGGGACCAAACAGAGGGAAGATCGGGAGTCTCGGTAAGAATGGTGCATTCTTATGTAAGAAGGCAAAATTACCAAATATTCAACCAATCAGAGCAGAGAACACAATAGAATACAAGTATATTTTGTAATTTGGAGGAATGGTCCACTAAAAGTCTCAGGTGGGCCAATTTCCTTTCTCTTTCTTTTCCATTTTTCGTGTTAATTTTATCCCGTGTACGACCGGTCCACGGTCCATGGGCTTTCATCTGCCTAGCTCTATCACACCTGTGCTCGCGTACTCCCCGACTTTTTAGCCGCTGCCTATCGGTCATTGGTTCATTCTATGGGTTTATGGACGGGTTCGGAGATAAGTAATTATTTGGCATGTTCGCGTCTTTCCGTGTGAAGTCTTGGTCTCATCCCGCGTCTCCCCTGCAGCCCACTGTTCCGGACGACTTTCCTGTTTATGATTTCAGGGGGCATCTCATCATAATTACAGGATGCTATCCCAGTTGACCGACTTGATAGTTCAGGAGCCTAGGCGGAGGACACCGGAATCCCGTTGTCTGATTCGTCCGGCTTTTATGCACTGGACTTTCCCAAGGTATTTCGCTACCTCCTACAGGTCACCACATACATACTCCGTACTTTAATACAAAATACTGCAACCTAGTACCTCTGTCGGTATTTCTGTCCCGTCCAAGCGCCCCTGTGTTGAGCCGAGCCTGGAGTGGCATCTACCACCGGTACCGTTGGCCCCTAGTGGGATGAATTGGCTGTCTCACTCAAAAACACTGTTCGACCTATCTAGACGGAGAAGCCTCACGTAAGGTGGCATGTAGTTGCACTTGTGATCCAGTGCAGTAGGCTAGAGAAGGCCGAAAGTGCAACGGGCCCAGATCGGCTGGTGGAATTGGAATCCATCGGCCACTTGTGGCGCCCCAACGGTCATCCCTTCGAGGAAAAGCTGTGATTGTGCCCAGAAATGTGCACACCCCTCGACAATTTTATACGATAATTACGGAGTTGATTGACATCCGGTACCATGGGAAATGGTCCAGGTGTCTCTTTAGCAGTAAGCACGGAGCATACATCCATTTAGTAGACTCCAGGCGTCCCCAGACGCATGCAAAAGGCAACGTATTGAACCACTCGAACCTTCATCCCCCGAAAGATCATCGGGTGGGCTCTCACACAAGAGACACTTGGTCTATCACACCACCAGTTCACGTCCGAAACCAGGTAACTTGGGTAACCTCCAAACTTGACGATCGAAGTGTGCTATTTTAGTGGCAAAATCACGGTCAAGCCGAGAACCAGGTGTCGGGTTACCAAATCGTGGACCTTCATTAAAAAAGAGTTGATCGGGCGAAATTAAAAGAAAATGGGAAGAAAGAAAGAAAGAAACCACACACTCTCTCTCTCCACTTTCCTTGGTTTCTGAGCCACCGCCACGGACGATGTTTCGTTTCTAGACCCCCCAGACAGACAGGGTGGATGTGGACAAGGAAAAGTCCACTGTGTCATACTCCGTACTCCATTTTGTATTCTTGTATGATCCATGTCGATGGTTTAATTTTTTCATTTTTTCAGTTTGGACTAAAGACGGCTCCTGATTGGCGAATTACTAGAGTGACCCTCGTCTTTTACTATTTTAGGCCAAGGGCGTGTTCACTCGTCACAGTCATACAGAGAAAGAGAAGCCCTGGGGAGTCAGCTTCAAAGGTGTTTGACTCGGAGCTTTGCCCTTTTGTTTCCCCCTTGATCTACATTCGCTTTTATCTTCTCTTCTCTTTGGTGGGTCGGAAACACTGTTGTAGGGAAAAAGCACAGTCTAAAATGGAGTTTACCTTGCCATCCCGGTTGCGGTACTTCATTTTGACTTGTGCACAATTCCCTACAGCTCCACAAGTTTGGACTATCGCCTTTCGCGGGTGAGATTCCTCGGCACAGTACGGAGTACTACCTGTAGAGTTCACCTGGCCACCGTCAGGCTATTCCCAACTTTTTTGTGAGTTATTGTACAGGGGAAAAGAGAATATCTAATATATATTTAATTGCTTTTTTTTAATTCCTTTGTGGAAAAGGACCAGGTCTGGAAGGAAGTATCCCCTGTGTTATAGCCAGGATTTCACCGATGGTCACTAGGAGACAGGTTGTACCCTCGACCATTGGCGCATGCAGTTGCGACCGCCATGATCGTGATATTTCCGTCGGCGGAGTCATGGAGTCGAGCTACATCGTCTACTGACATCTGTGTGTTGACCTGGATGCACGCGGAACCCCATCCTATCATGGAAATCATCCGAGCTCACATCTTCGACCGAAGGCCATCGCGTACCAACCCTATATTGTACAAAGTATGTACAGTCACGGGGCACTTGGGAACATCTCCGCAGCACTTGCAGAACCACACTTCAATTTTGCCTCCTGATTGGCGACGAACTAAATATCCAAAGTTTCCGGTAGACCTTGGTAATTGCGGACAGTGTGCTCCGTACGAGAAACCCACGCAATCTGGAAACCAACCCTGGTTAATAATGGTTTGGGTGCTCAGTGGCTGATTTAACTTAGCAAAGCTGAAGCCGATCACTTACGTTGTACGGAGTAGTCGGTCTATTGTGTACTCTCTCCCCTTCTTAGTAGCTTCCAAAGTATAATGGTAATGCGAAATCAACGTATAACCGGCTTACTTCGTACTCGCGACTATCACAACCAGGATGTTTTTGCTCTTAATTACGCGTTTATCCTGACACCTTCCTTCATCATTACACGGCGGGGCATCGATTCCGGTAGCCCTCTGCGCCCGGCATCAACTTCCTCTGGAATTTTAAATTGCTTAATATTGCGATATTTAATTTCGGGCTTTTTTGGTTTTTCTTTCAGGTAACCTGTCTTATGCGTCAGTCGCAAGGCCAAAAAAAAAAACCAAAAGTCTACACCACACTCAGGATCTCAATGCCGTGTTCAACCACCTTGCTGTGCCTCTTACCC
>CAJVRC010000891.1:47418-84403 GCA_911456345.1 Penicillium egyptiacum
TATGTCACAGTCATCGACATCTCACAGATCGAATCACCTGTCTTTCCAATAATAATATCCTTTGCAGATGCAAGGTAAATGACGAGAAATAACCGTGAAGATACAAGGACCTAGACCCAATCGCATTTGTATTCCCTCCATCATCATCATCATTCATTGCGTCTCCCCAAATTTATATCGGTTGAAAGTAAATCTTTGACCTCTCGGAGTTGGTGGCTGACGACGCCTTTGTCCTTTCAAGGTCTCCGAGGCAGCCACCATCGAGACATGGTTATGGCCATGACCAGGGAACACAGGCCAGTGGCGGGTTTGTGCTTTTGGCGTCACCTTCCTCTCACTCTTCGTGTTCTTTCCAACTTTCCTTCTCTTCGGTAATCGCGGGTTGAGGCCAAATCCGACCGACTTCCAAGGTTTCTTTGTTGGCCGTCGGAATTTTTGGGATGACGGGTTTATTCATTTCTGAAACCGACCACCTGGTCTGATCATTCCTTGGTCTTTAGCGGGGTTGCTGGTGACAGGCTGCTCATAGCTTTGCTTTGGGTTTCTTTTCGTTTGTCTGCATCGGAATCGACTGACCTAGATGGGATGCACACCATGGCATACCGTTTATTGAATGCTCGTTTTTCGTTTAAGTTTCCAACCGCAATGCGCCTACGACTAACGAACACAAGCCGACGATTCTCATGCAAGTTGCATATCGGTCTAGCCTTGCTTCGCAAGTGCAGGAGTCTGATTAACGCCGGCCCAGCCGATGCATTCGTCTTTGGATACATGTATGCACTTCTCCGTTAATAGCACGTGGAGACCGATTTCTTCGAGGCAACTAACTGCGATATCAAATTCTGGCCTGGGAGTTGTCTTCTACATCATTGTTTGAAACACAACGCCACAGCACAAGTTGGGCCTTCTAGTTGACTCGGAAAGAATCTAGCAAGAAACTAGGGCTTCCTGGGTGAGCATTTTTGGCTAGTTTGGCTATATGGTTGATATGGCCGTTATTGAGTCTGCAAGCCCGATGAAGTCTATCTCGTCGCTTTAATGATTCAAGCAATAGTCGCCTCGCTTTCTGATATCTACCCCCTATCCTCTTATCAGAGCTATTGAAACCGGACATTGGAGATCGCTGATCTGTGAAAGGGAACAATTGACCATACCCGTTGATATCAACTCTAATCTCAATTAATATTATCATTTGAGGTCTTATTTCTTCAAACCAATGATGGTTCTCTGTCGAGACCCAAGACAGCAGTACTTCCCAATCCACCAAGTGCATGCATACCCATCGAACTAACCAGTTAACGGTGATGGAACCAAGCAAGGCGGAAATAATCCGACAGACAAGGCGAAATCACAATGGAATAGCACCGCATTCTACATCCAGATTTTGCCCAGAGATGCAGACAAAACAACACAAGCCACAGCAGCACCTCGAACATCATAATTCGGCCTCGCCATAACCATCATGGAACCTCACATTTCCCAGACCCGAAATATCTCATGAAGCGACTGGCCACATTCTCATATTGCAGTGCGGCTATATGTGCATTTCCCAGTTACACAGACAAACGGACCCTATGAAGACCTGAAGCATAAGCGATGTCAAATCCGACCAGACAGAGCCGATGGAAAGGAAGCAACTCAAGATATTCTGTACTGCACCAATCTAAGCCGCATGCTGCATACCAATGTCTTCAACACTCTCCAATGACGATATAATACTTCGTCCGACACGGAGACCCCGATATACCAAATCAACCCAGATGCAATCCAGATGGACGCGTAGACAAGCAAAGGCGGGGCAAAGAATTAGCC
The DNA here is from genome assembly GCA_911456345.1 of Penicillium egyptiacum. NCBI lineage: Eukaryota > Fungi > Ascomycota > Eurotiomycetes > Eurotiales > Aspergillaceae > Penicillium > Penicillium egyptiacum. The sequence goes on from CAJVRC010000891.1 coordinate 49,231, forward strand.
AAAGGGCGATATTATGCTCGTACCCGCATAAGAGCACACCTGTACACTCGTCAAGTAGGGCTTCAGCCTACTCAATAGACAGACTCGCCAGTTACAGGCTCCCAGCACTGCTTACTTGCATACTCAGTGGACGGATAGGCGGGCATTTGTTAACGCCGTCATGTTTGAAATCCACCCAGGCTGTCGCTCGTCGATACGTGTAGAATTTATTGTATCTAGGCTCTGGTATTGCTGCCAGAGTGTTCTTGAACGGGTTTGGATGTGTTATTCATTTTCTGGTTTGGGTCAGGGGACGTGGACTGCTTGTCTTCGTTGTCTATAAGAGGGCTCGTGATCCCCGTTCGGTTATATTGCGATAGGCGTATCATATCATACCACATCAGCCTTTTGGTCGTTTGAGCTTGTCACTTCTATGTTCGTGCTGACGTCGGGTCTCGCGGACGATATTCTATCTTTGTGAGGTTAGATATGATATTATCTTGCTAATCGCAAAGTTAGCATTGCTCTTAATATTTGAGTGTCTGTCACATCGGGTCATACTGTCTCGGTTGATATCCTGGCTTATGCGTAATACAAGTTTCGCTGACGCTCTGGAGATGGATCTGTGGTGGTCATATGGCACTACCATAGCCTTAACATGCCTCGAATCAATCGACGGCCCTCGTGGGTCTTTCGGTTTTATAAGCATAAATGAGCATATCATTTTATGTAAACATTGGATTGACAAATGAAAAGGAAGCTCCTGGGTCAATGTTCAAGTTGTCATATTGCTTGCACTATGAAAAGGACGTCTGATGTTGACCTCACCTCCGAGTACTTTTCTTGGTCTCACTTATACTTACATCTGAAGCGCCGAAACCCCTAGCTGCTCCCCAGCGAGCAGACTCTCTTTCCATGATGCGCCATATCGGAGCTGATAGCTATCAAATCCCCGCAAGAAATGAAGTATCAGCGGGAAACAGACGGCGAAGAATTGTCGGTCACACAATACAACTTGCAATTGACACGAGAAAGACCGGGAGTGCTGCGGATTCAGCACGTCACGAGTGCAATTAAACTCCAACAGACGATGACAGGCCGATTTTGGCCGACGTTTCCTATGATGTGTATACTCAGGCCCATCGGGATTCCTAAGGTTGGATGGGAGAAACCGGACCATCGATGAAAGTGGAGCTTCGAACTTCCCCGGATTTTACCAGAGATAGCTGTAGCGCGGGTACCTTCAGAGATTACCATATAGAACTATAGAGAGAGCCAAATTGCGCGGAATAGATATGCGGGTAATACCGGTCAATGGTCGGGGAATGTCGTAGGGCTTGGGAGTTGGAGCGGGGAGGAAAGGGGGAATATCGTTAGTGATGGGGGGTTATTGTTTTATGTCAGATATCAATTCGAATATCAATCCAATGATTCAATATCAAAGTTATTGTATATAATTTTACCCCAAAACATTGACCGATAGGCCGAGTTTGAAGTTCCCCGGGTAATTTTCTCCTCACCGGCTTGTCCCCTCAGTTCTCCAATTTTATTTTTCCTCTTTTTTTTTCCCTTTTGGCTTGTGATTTTAAGCACTTAGGCGGTTATTATAGCTCGTCTGGGGAATAATCACCAGTTTACTATCATTTTAATATTATATATGCTAAGAGCTTAGATGTTAGAGCAGCTCATATACTCGCAAATAGTAATTGAATAGTCGAATTGGCAGAAAATAGAAAGGGAAATGTACAGAGTACCTAGGTTTACTACATACATCACGCAATCAGCCAAGTACTAGATACATGGCTACCCCCTTTGGTCCGGCTACACCGATTCGCCTAAAGCAGCAACTCAATGATGGAGCTTATCAAATCTTTTTTTTTTCTTCATAAATTATTCAGTCACCCTTGATCTTCCATCCCATTTGCATTTCCTTTGCTACCTTTGGTACGCCCTCTTACAATGGCTGGCAGTACGCTAGCAATTCGCAAGATGGCTCCGTCCATCTTGCAGCTGTCGTCGATGACGCGCAGATCGATGTCGACATCGCAGCTGGCCCTTCGCGCAAAGCCGATGCGGTCTACCAAAGTTTCCCAGTCTGTATCGCGTATTGCTCGTCGTGGCTACGCCGATGCTGCCCCTTCGCCCACCCCGAAACCTAAGAAGCGTTTCAGAGCTCTGCGTTGGGCCTGGCGGTTGACCTGGCTCTCTGCCATCGGTCTTACCGGTACTGTCGCATACAGCATCTTCGAGCTCCGTCAACCCCCGGACCAGGCCACGCCTGACCCATCAAAGAAGACTCTGGTCATTCTCGGTATGTGTCGGTCGCGATCGTTGATCCCCTACGGCCGAAGTGTCGCTAACGCGACTATGTTCGTTCAGGAACTGGCTGGGGCTCCGTTTCCCTCCTGAAGAAGATTGACACCGAGAACTACAACGTTATCGTCGTCTCTCCCCGTAACTACTTCCTTTTCACCCCCTTGCTGCCCTCATGTACCACCGGTTTGATCGAGCACCGCTCGATCATGGAGCCTATCCGAAACATTTTGCGCCACAAGAAGGCCAGTGTTCAGTTCTACGAAGCCGAAGCCACCAAGATCGACTACGAGAAGCGTATTGTGTATATCAGTGATGATTCGGAAGTTAAGGGTGATATCTCGCACACCGAGGTTCCCTTCGACATGCTTGTGATCGGCGTTGGTGCCGAGAACGCGACTTTTGGTGCGATCCTCTCTTGCATCTACAACGATGCATTTTGGACTAATTTTTGTGACGTATAGGTATTCCCGGTGTTCGTGAGAACTCCTGCTTCCTGAAGGAAGTCGGTGACGCCCAGAACATCCGTAAGCGTATTATGGACTGTATCGAGACTGCCTGTTTCAAGGATCAGACCGAGGAAGAGGTCAAGCGTCTGCTGCACATGGTTGTGGTGGGCGGTGGCCCCACTGGTGTTGAATTCGCCGGTGAACTGCAGGACTTCTTCAACGATGACTTGAAGAAGTGGATTCCCGAGATCAAGGACAACTTCCACGTCACTCTCGTCGAGGCTCTGCCCAACGTCCTTCCCATGTTCTCCAAGCAACTGATTGATTACACCGAATCGACCTTCAAGGAGGAGGAGATCTCCATCCGCACCAAGACCATGGTCAAGAAGGTCACCGACAAGTACATCCAGGCCGAGGTGACCAAGCCCGACGGATCCAAGGAGCTTGAGACTATCCCCTATGGTCTTCTCGTCTGGGCCACCGGTAACGCCATCCGCGGCGTCGTTCGCGACCTCATGTCCCAGATCCCCGCTCAGGCCGAGTCCCGCCGCGGTCTCGCTGTCAACGAATACCTCGTCGTGAACGGTACCGATAACGTCTGGGCCGTCGGTGACTGCGCCATTGCCAACTACGCCCCGACCGCCCAGGTTGCTAGCCAGGAGGGTGCCTTCTTGGGCCGCCTGTTCAACACCATGGCCAAGGCAGAGGCTCTCGAGAAGGAGTTGGAGACCCTCTCTGAGCGCCAGTCCCAGGCCAAGGGCGACGAGGAGCGCAACCAGATTTTCGACGAGATCCGTGAGCGCCAGAAGCAGCTCCGCCGTAACAAGCAGATCGGTCCATTCCAGTACTCGCACCAGGGCTCCTTGGCCTACATCGGTAAGGAGCGTGCCGTGGCCGATATCAGCTGGCTGAGCGGCAACATCGCCAGCGGTGGTACTATGACCTACCTGTTCTGGCGCAGTGCCTACCTGAGCATGTGCTTCAGCAGTAAGTTCCAACTTTATTACAACCGCCGATTGAGATTAATTACTAACATATAATCTAGCTCGCAACCGCGTCCTTGTCTGCGTCGACTGGGTCAAGGCTCGTCTCTTCGGCCGTGATGTCTCCCGGGAGTAAATATCTGCACCCGGTTTCGATGACTTCTTGTAATATTGCCAGCCACACTACATTTTCCTTTTGGTTATTCAATGCCTTTCCTGACACATTGACTGTGTAATGTGCCCCGCTACGCCACCCTTATGCCATCCCCTCACTGTCCTTGTCTTTATTTCTCTTCGCACCTGTGACCGTGATAGACATATCCATTTTCCATCTTTTTCTCATACCTCACCGTTGGTGCTGCGATTGGTTCCACCCAGAGACAAAAGCATTAATTCGCATCTTCTTTGTTTCGCTTTCTGTTTCTTTTCACACTGTACTGTATGCTAGAGGAATATATAGACTGGGTCTGGGATTGTCGTATTGAACCTGTCATATTCATCCTGTGTGTTATCTTTCTTCCTCGGACAGTGGGGCCACCACACTGCGTGGTTAGGTTTCACCTCTTACTGGCTGGGCGACATTCCTTTCTCTATTCTGCGGCTCAATATCCCAGATCTGGCTCATCGTCATCCGGAAGAGGGTATCCAAGCGGGTCCTGTACTCTCACGTTCTGCCCGCACACATCCCAGCTTTGCACCTCCTTGTTTTTTTCTCAGCCCATAGACCACATTGAGGTTCAGATCTCCCATCGGCAACTGAAGTCCTCGTACCAAGTCCAACATCCATGTACCCTCACCGAATTGGACCAAAGATAATCTGAAAGATACGGCGAGTTATAACCATCAAATGGTCGATGCCATGGTATGGTAAGTTTTGTCTTCTGGGCTGCAGAAACGACCTAGGTCGTGTTCATATATATATATGGCTGACACCAAGCAGCACCGCCTACTGCTGGGGCAACTGTGCCCAAGTACAAGGGTGTCACCGTAGGTCTGCTGGTTGGGTATTTGGTCAAAGCCACTTGTTAGCTGGCTTTACTGGGTGTGATGATATGAGGATCTTTGTATTTTGGACTATGTGCTGATAATGACAGTTTATATGTTCTGGGTCGGTCGGTATCACAATTCACACTACGGGCTCGCGGATAGGGCTCAAAGTAAAGAAGCTGGGATGCAGGATCAGACCGAGTTCGAGAACAAGGGTTTCCGGTATGTACTATAAGAGGGCTGCGTGATATCCATGGATGGCAGTCAAAGATTACACAATATGGAGAGGATCGAAATTCCTTGTCTTATCAACATGAACAGTAACAACTGCCTCCTAGTAAAACACTCCCTGCTTGACTTCCCTGGGCTCGGACCCGCTAGGAGTGCGCCAGTAGTAAGCCACACCCTCCCAGACAGTTTTCCCACTTCTTCCCGGTGTGAGACCAACAGATTCTAGATCTTTAATGAAGGTATAGATCCAGAATCTGCATCCCTCCCACTCTGCGGTTAATTTGTATCTATCGCGCCCCTTCGAGTTGATCAAGTCGGTGATGGTCTGAACTGTGGCGTGTGCTTCCACACTGAAGGTCAAAGTCTTGATTGCGTTATTGGTCGACGTGTAAGGCTTGGAAGATATCTCTACTTTCCCCCTCAATCCGTCTGAGCCATATCCAGACATCATGTCGAGTCTAACAGAGCCACCTTTAGCTAGTTCCAGAAAAGCAGCCCAATGGTCGGTTAGAGGGTTTCCATCTTCGTCACCTCGTCCTTCGGATTGATGTACCCGTTTAGATGGATGCGAGTGACTTGTGCCTGGAGTTGCGCAATGATGAAATGCTATAGTCCCTCGCCCTTTCAATCTCTTATATCCTTATAAATTGGGACAAGAAGCCTATCGAAGAGGCTCTCGGTTGAACTGCTCTCGTTGCTTGATAGGTTGTTCTACTTTATTATTACAACAGCTGTCTTTATACAATGCCGCCTCCATTGGCCCCGCAGGTGGTTTAAGCGGACACCACACTAGTCACTTGCGCCCGCGTGTGGTACACACCTTGGTGTAGGCGGTCCTAATACCAGTGACAACCATTGGTCAATCTATTTGATCTATCCCGATGGCGTGTCATCCACTCACATTAACATAAGGGCTGAATTTGACGACCTAATTGTTAAGCTCAGGCACGAGGATATCAAATCAACATGGTAGCATTCAAATGAAGCAACTAAGCATAGAGGAGGAAGGAAAGAAGGAGAGACGCAGGAAGGAGATCTAAATACACAAAGGTAATCAGGTGACATACATATACCTAGGATACATAGATGCCCTAGGAACCAGGCATCATCCTGCAGATCGTCACACTAATAGGTATCCTCGAGTGGACGAAACTTGGATATACTCAAACTACATCCGCCATCGGGTACTGGGACTTCCTGGCTGTGGCAAGGATTTCTGTTTCGTCCATCGCACGCCTTATTTATAGCCGTGGACGTGGTAGATATCGGATGCCTGGAGGGGGCTCAGGCTGTCGGTGGTGGGTGTAAGTTTGGCGAAAAGCTCTTCCAGGATATACCCTTATTGATTTTCTATGACAGCTATACTCTTATCTCGGATATGGCGCAGAGTAACTTCAGCTATATCTATCAGAATGCTCCCAACGAAATTTGGCCAAATCTGCTATATCTTTACCATAAGAATAAGGAACGAAGACCATTACATATGGTGCAAGGAGTGTTCTATTAGCAAGCCTCACAGATCTAATGACCGCATATATATGGGCTTGGTTACATTAATCTGTTGACACATCAACATGCGGAGAGCTGCAATTTGTATTCGCCCATCGAGAGAACTTCAGGGTAGCCGGAGTCTTCGATCGTATTTAGCCGCGATGAATATCTCAATATTGTTGAAACTAGCTTCGTTCAAAATTTTCTGGTTGCTTCTCAGAATTGAATGCTCCTGGCTTCTTTCGCCTACGGACACCAAGCTCGATAAATAAAGTCTACTAAGGATATTAAGAACATTACAGATTCATTTGAATGATCACGTTTGTGTGGTTTCAATATCAAATATTAACTAGTAAGCTATATAGATAATATACAACAACGGCAAGAGTACTTTTTAACTTTACAAATCCCTACATCTTCACTGCGGTTTATCTTTTCGCTTGGCCAAATGAGATGGTTTTCTAGAAATCTCAGGCGCCGGGCCTTTAACCCTTTTCGCCGCAGGTTCGGCTGTGTCGTCCTCTGGCGAAGGCCATTTAATACGGGTCGGTAAAGCGAATCCGGATGCTCTCGGGTCAGGACATGGTGATATAGGCGATTGCACTCCTGAAGATGCAGTGGTACTATTCTCCGGCATATCATCTGTGATGAAGTTCTCTACTTTCCCACCCCAAATGCCTATCACATCTTGACAATTACTGCAAGGTCTCACCAATGTATCCAATGCTTGCGGGTGGTTGTATGCAGCTTCGGGTAGTTTTCTAAGCATCACTGCAAGACCGTACACCTCCTCGCTAGGGTCACGGTTCCTATTTCGTTAGTATGGGACGTATAGGATCTCAAAAGGTATGGACTTACCGCAGAAGGTGCACGAGAGGATAGGTTTCCGCGCAGTTTCCATACGGAATGGGTTTGCGTTTCGAACTCCTTAAAGTTGAAGACTGGATTGTTAGTCCCACTGCGTCAGTTCTTTCATCGCGAAGAATATCGAAACGGGCTTGTTGCAGAATGCTGACCCAGCGGCCGCCCTGCTCCTTAGGAAGGCTATATCCGCCGAGCGATGCTCCCAGGTGAAAGCGGCTCTGCTTGTCCTTTCCCCCTGCCCAGGCGCACGAATACATCCAGGGGGCCTTCGGAGCTATCTTGCGACACCAATTGGCATACATTAACGTCAGAGGTAAGTAGAAATTGTGATGTGTGGCGCCCTGGGGTGCTGGACTAATAATGGAAAGGAACCTACCTAGAAGGTCAAAGGAGCACCAATATGGAAGACCTTCATATGTCATTGTATCCAACAAAAGGTATGATTCATCCTTGCTAGCCCCTGCTGGGTTAACTATCCTCGAAATAGCTTGGGGGCAGGAGGCCTCAGACTGATACTTGCTCCCCTTTTGGCTGCAAGAATCCGATTAGTTGACAGAACACAGGGCCTAATGGACATGCAACTCACCTGAGATCGACAATATCGGTACGTAGTCTTTTCAATTCTGATTCGACCTTCCGTTCCACCCCGTAGGTAGAAGGATTGTCTATAACCTCGATCATGAAAACTTGAATCTGCGCATAGTTAGTTCATCAAATCCCGAGAAAAATGAAGAAATTGACAGTCGCAGCAACTCACTCGTGTTACGCTCCAAACGAATGCACTCGCCAAGTTCAGTTGACCATTATAAGCCGGCAAATATGCCTCGGTGGAAGGTGTCATCGGGCTGTTGACATTGCGATTATTGTATTCTCCTAGGTAGCTTTGTAGGAGAGCCATCGTCTAAATAATCATTCCATACTAGGGATTCGTTCCTTTGTCAAAGGACCCCGAGGACATGACATTAGTTGTCATGAAAGATTCGATTGTGCACGAAATAGATTATCAAGGAGAAAGGTCGTTGGATATCTTGGGATTATGAAGATCAAAGGTGTACAATTATAGATCTATCTGACTGACATAAATAGAAATAGTCGAACAATAACAGGAAGAGGCATTATGAAAGATCAAACAAAGCAGCAAAGTAAATCATCTATACCTTATAGACATGCGTGATTTCTTTGTTTCAGACCTATCATGAGCCTTTCTTATATAGGCCAGAATATCTCTATTGACGGTTATGCTCACGCCATCAACAGCTTGCCCATTTCTCCATTCCCACCCTACGAAAATGGCTTCCAAAGAAATCAAAACTACCAAACCCCAAAAGAGTCAATTTTCCGGTGAGGCTGACCCGAATATGCTGCTATGGACGAGGCTGACCTAATCGGAAGCCTACTCGCCGATCTAGAAGGCTTGCTGGTCTAAAGCCAAAGACTGTAGTTATTGAAGAAGCTGAGCCTCCACCCGGGAGTCAGGGAGTTCACGTTGGCGGGAAGAGCCTCAGAACGGCACAAAACCAACACGGGTAAGTCTATCATTCCCTTTCTATTAAAGCTGTGGCTGATGATAACAGTGGGCCACGACTGACCCTCTTGGATTCTCCAGTGATCCAAAGGGGCTTAACTACGATGAATGGAAGGGAGAACACGGTGCTCAAAAGCTCATGACCAATATGTATGGCCTCACTAATTGCGTGCCGGTGTTTGTGTCTCAAGATTGGAACGACCCCTTGTTTGAATCAAATGACACATACTATCTTTGGGCTCGCGATGGTAACACCCTTGTGCGCATCCTTCATGGTTTGGAGAAGATCAAGCAAATCATCACCGACTGGGGACAAGGAGCACTGTCCATGGAGTACATGGGATTTGTGTAATTCAGCCTTTTAATAGGAAGTCTCGTATGTTCATACATATGGAGGCCAGGTACTTCCGGCCAAACTCCGGGGTAGCTAGGATCTACAGTTCAAGAACGGAGAAAGGATACAGATTCAAGGAATAGATTACCGATTGTGTGAGGAACGGTCTAGAGCTATGTACATTGACTTCGAAACATTTTGAGATACATACTATCCCAAGAGGAAGGCCAAGAGAAGACGGCTAAACAGGATAAAGAGAGTGACGAGAACAATAGCAGAGGTATCGAAAATCCAGATCAAGAAGGGAAAACAGCTGTTTCGCACAGGCAGTAGGGGGAATAGTCAGAAAGCCCAAACATCACATCTTCTAGAAAAGGTTCCAACGGCTCCGCGTTTCCTTTCCAGGAGGCGCACGCTCTGGTTTCCGGGCGCGGCCGTCAAGCTGCCGGATGCCTTCGATCTTCTGTAGAGCCAGCTCCAGCAGCTCCTTCTTACGGATGATATCGAGGTGACGGCGGATGCGAGGATCCTCGCGGGCAAACCGCTCGACCTCGATGTCTGAAAGGTGTCGTCCGAGTCTTGAATCAAGCTCACGTGGGAAATTATAGTAGAACTCAGATAAGAGCTCGACGTTGAGGAATAGCACGGCCGTGGAGGTGAGTTTATCTGCCACAACATCCAGGAAGACCTCGGGGCAGTAGTACTTGTTCTTTTGCGTTGCGCATTGCTTGGACCGGACGGCGAGAAGTCTCATCTTGATAAGATCTGCTCGGTCCCGAAGGAAGAGGCCTTCTCGTCCTAGATAATATACGTCAGTGTCTGCAAGAGAAGAAAGAGGTAAATACCAACCTCTCTCCAACAAGGCGGCACTGAAGCCGCCCGCACCACCCTCGCCGTTGCCCTCTAGTACTACTTCGCCCTTTCGCACTCTGTCGATAAACGATATAACGTCTTTGAGTTTCCGCTTTCCGACAACATCTTCCACATGCTTCATGGCCAACTCGCATGACCTGAGCTCTTCCTTTAGGACTTTACCCACATTGTCTCGGCCCTTAGCCCATTCGGGATCTTCGATCTCGATCTCAAACTTATATGGCTTGATGCAATTTTCGACCTGGTCGCTGGTGCTGAAGAATTTGTCATTCAGGATACTGGTGCATGCATCTGTTATCTGTTTGTGGGCACCAGGGTGGGAGGCGAACGTAGACGAGGCCAGGAGCGACTCCACATGGTTGTGGAGAGCATTGGCGACAACAGTCGTAGCCAACCGACCAATTCCAAGCTTTGTTAATGACGAGGTAGAAGCATCAAGCTTCCGGTGCCAATATAGCGACTCAGGATCGGCCTTGGGAAGATCCTTGAGGGGATCCAATTCCAACATTGGAGGATCCAAGTCCTCGACTGGTTTGTTCCAGTAGCGTTGCGCCAGAATGTCCATGACCCGCTGGTCCAATTCTGCCTTGAGCATCTCCCGAACCTGCGGTCGCCCGAAGCTTTCCGCGAACGCCTTGAAGGAGTGCTTGAAACCATCCAGGCTCTCAGCCAAGTGGGACTCCGCGCTTAAAGGTCGGTCATTATATTGGACCTTGAACTCATATGTTGCCTCCTCAAGCTCTTGGGTGATGGCGTCTCTGGTTCCAGACAGACTAGATGACATAGTTTGCTCAAGAACCTGCATCAGCGTTTTCCGCAGTGTCGAAACACCAACTGAGACGTCAGAGCGGGGACCGAATTCATTCTGATGCGCAGAGAAGTAGGCATGTTCATTCTTGAGAATGGCGCTGGTAATGTTTCCAGAGCCCCTAGAAAAGAGAGCTGTTGTCTGAGGGATCCGGGTAACAACACCCACGTAACCTAGCCGAAGGGGGTACTTTTTATCGGAAAGGACATCGTGGCCACGTTCGGGGCTGACAAGGTCCATCTTCGTAATCACACCGATAGTCCGTTCACCCCGAGGGTCAACTCGACGACTGGCTCGAAGTGCTGTCGAATTTGCCAAGTCAACGTCGGCGGCCGAGATCGCCAAAATGACATTTGGAGGTTGAATGTATTTGTCGCAAAGATCGGCAATCTTTTGTTTGAGCTCTGGGGGCTGATCTCGGCCCGCAACCTGAATATATCCCGGCAGGTCGATCAAAGATAGATCCGGAACATTGGGAGAATATATCGTAAGCTGAATGGGATCGTCTGTGACACAGTCCTTTTCAGGAACAGCAAGGTTCAGATCTGTGAGTGTGCGCTGAACCTGGGAAAAATCTGTCATCTTTCCGAGACCGAGAGCCGGGAATTCACCGTATTCTGCCTGAGCATTGGGAGTGTTGACCAACGTAAGCTCGATTGGCCGCCGAGTCACCATGTTGGAGCCCTTGGGCAAGAACTCATGGCCGACGATAGCCTCTAGAACCGAGCTTTTGCCCGACGATTGGGATCCAATCACGACGATCGACGGAAGAGTGAGGGTGCCGGACTGGCCGATGGTCTGGAGAATATTTCGGATTTCGATCATTTTGCGTGTGAGCAGCATCATTTGATCATCCTCCGCAGCATCTCTCGCCGGTCGTGAATCTTCCTCTCCAGATTGATCGTATCCGAACGCCGTAGTGGTAGCGGCGGCAGCGGCAGCAGTACCAGCCCGACTTTGTTTCGGCTCTTTGCCTTCACCACCAGATGAATCGCCCTTTCGAGACTCAGACTCCTCGTCGAGACGTAGGATCTTCTGCAGCCAGTCAGGAATTTCGATGTCTTCGGTCGTCTTATTCCACCCGCGTTGTGTCTGATCCGCTATGTCCTGCAGTCCTTCGAACAAGGTCGAAGCTGTGTTCCCCGCAGTCTCCGAGGCTTGTCGGAAGACATCCATCGCATAGTTACCGGCCTCTGTGAGAATTAAATCAGCTTGAAATTCCACTTTCAACGAGCTTCATCTATGAGAAACATACGAGTTGCTTGGTATTGGAAATAAGCTAGACCCGCTATTGTCGCACCGCCGAACATAGCCGGAACCCTGGCAAGCTTCAATGCCAGCTTCGGAAGCATTCGAGCAAATGAGATTGATCGAACAGCAGGGACATTGTGGATGGCATTTGAGCCCACTGGCCATGCGCGTCCTCGGAGGGCGGCACCACCGTCTGCGCGTAACAGGCCGCCGGTCCTCGAGCCTGCATTATGGATATGGCGGGTTAAGTGACCGTTCCGCAATAGCGGTCCTAGTCGATGGGAGAGTATCCTCCCACTCATTATTGTTGTGGTAGCATTCAATAGAAAATGGAAATAAAAGTGATGACCTTGTAGATTACCGGACCACTGCACATGTGACATTAAGCATAACTAACAACCCCCGTGACTTGCGCAAGTAGCCGCGTAGCCTCCCGTAATATCTTAGTCACGTGGGATATGACGTGCTGTGCAAGGGAAGTGACTTTATTCTTTTGTGTTGATTTCGATAAAAACATCCTTCCTTCCTTGTAATCCCTGGCAAAATTACGTCTCGAATATATTATTGTCGGGCTGTAAGGTCGTGGCTGACGTTTGGGCATCTCACCGGTTCTCAACAGTCGGTGACTCTTCCTCCGCCCCGACCCCATACGCCCTTTGACACGACTACGGGCTTGTTCAAACTACAAGTTTAGTGTAAATCTTGAAGGCCGTTAGTAAAGTCGAAAGTGAAATTTGACATACTGTCTGTCGCTCCAATTGCATATAATCCAGACCAAATATGTGTCGATTCTTGGTAAGGTCCATCCCTCCACCCATTGGGCGCAACGCTAATATCTTGATCAGATATACAAGGGGCGAAATGAGATCCGCCTCAGTAAGCTGATAACCGAGCCAAGTCATTCAATCCTCACTCAGTCATACGATTCACGCCTTCGACTGGTAGGTTGTCCCATCTCGCTGAGTCAGACCCACGTGGTTAGCATATCGCAACCCACTGACATGTAGTATCAAGGACAATCGCCGTCCTGTCAACGGCGACGGGTTTGGTGTGGGCTTCTACACAGATCCCAAGCTCGGACCAGAGCCTTGCATCTTTACTTCAACACTGCCTGCCTGGAATTGTGAGAATCTAGAGCGACTCGCTGCAAAGACATGCTCAGACCTGATTTTTGCGCATGTGCGGGCAACAACCGAGGGTGCTCTTGCCGAGAACAATTGCCACCCGTTCCAGCACCAGTCCCTGATGTGGATGCACAATGGCGGTATCGGCGGGTGGAGCTACATCAAGCGTACGCTGGGAAGCTCACTTGCCGACAAGTGGTACCTAGGTGTGAAAGGTGGCACCGACAGTGAGTGGGCATTTGCCCTGTTCCTTGACCTGTTAGAAAAAGAAGGGGTAGATCCAAGTTCTGACCCCGGTCCTGAGGGATTCGGACAGGCTCTTCTACGTCGTGTTTTGATGAAAACCATTGCCAGAATCAATGAGATGGTCAAAGAAATTCCAGAGAAATACAATGTCACCGGAGTTGAGACTCGGAGTTTGTTGAACTTCGCTGTGACAGATGGCCATACTGTTGTTTGCACTCGGTACATCAGCAGCAAAACAGACGAACCTGCCAGCTTGTACTTCTCTTCTGGTACCAAGTGGAAGGAAGGTGAAACGAAAGGACACTTCAAAATGGAGCGACACGATAAAGGTGCCGATATTGTCCTCGTGGCTAGTGAGCCCATCACCTTTGAACGACGTGAGAACCCTTTCTCTCTTCCCATACTTATGAGCATATGCTAATTTCATCCACAGACAATTGGGTATCAGTCCCAACCAACTCAGTTGTCACCATCCACAAACAGACTGTTATGCTTCACCCAATTCTCGACGAATTCTATGGCGAGAACCTCAACCACGACCGCTCTTCTTGCTTCGCTGTATCCAAGGGACTTGTTAGCACCGCTCCCGGGACAACTATTCCACCGCCGAATACAAAGGAGCCGTGCGCCCCTTCGGCAACGGGCAATGCTATTGGAAACACTAATAGTGGCATCGAAAGCTTGCGGTCTGGTCATGTCACCGAATGCGCCGTGTCACACTAAATTTGACACCGAGCCGAACATTCTTCGGGTCAAGTCTGTGGTTCTGCCACAGAATTGAAATCATTGTCTTAATATGGCGCTGGGGATGAGAAGTATGCCAGATATCCGGTCATTTTGGAGTTTATGAATGCAAGCGTTTGGGTCCATGTGGGTCTTTCGGGATATATTATTTGCAGAATCAAAATGCCAAATGAATATAAAATTCAATTTGGAGAAAGAAAAGCGCCTCAGTCAGAGTAAAATCCATAAGATACTCACACAATCGGAACCTTCGAACGATTTCACATGTTGGTATACCAGTCACGTGGTCAGATTTATGACGTAATTAAAATCAACAGACCAAGTCGACTTCCTCTTATCCTCCACTTGGTCGAATCACTCCCTATGATTATTTCATGAACATGGCTGAGTGAGAATTTCAAAATGAGGAAGACCCTACTACTCGTCTTTATTCACGGCTTCAAGGTATGCCGGATGTCTGCTTGTTGAAGACCTGATCCCCCGCAAAGAATTACAGATTTCAGCTCGAGAAGATTCATCTTTGGCGCAGAAAGTACGTTGACTGACCAACTTTGATTACAGGGCGGCGATGATACTTTTGGCACATTCCCTGAGCATTTGCGCGTCCTCGCAAGCAGGGCACTTCCTGCTGTTGAAGTCGCCACTGCTATCTACCCCAAGTATGAGACTAAAGGTGACTTGAAGGAATGCGTGGCGAGATTGCGAGATTGGTAAGACTCGGTCCAGTCCGTCATGCCAAGCTTTGCTGACTGAAGGTACTTCTTCTGTGCAGGTTACAAGATACTGTGATTGATATCGAAGTCGCCAACCATACCGCATCGCCCACCGTCGATCCCTCGGTCCATGTCGTTCTGATCGGTCACTCAATGGGGGGAATAGTAGGAGCGGAGGCTCTCCTTTTGCTCGCAGCAGAACAACCAATTACTCGAAATCCGACTTCAAACACACGGCCCGGGTTCACAGATGGCACCGAATCTGTCGTGGAACCGGGCACTTTCATGTTCCCTCATATACAAGGAGTGCTTGCATTTGATACCCCATTCTTGGGAATAGCGCCAGGTGTCGTGTCATATGGCGCAGAAGGTCACTACCGCAATGCCGCAACCGCCTACAACACCTTGTCTGAAGTTGCAGGCTTATTCGGTTACGGTGGGAAGGGCAATGCATCAAACCAGGGCACCACCCACGCACCCCCGCAAGCTCCCCCTAAAGTAGTGCCTTCCACACCCGACGCCGCTGCGACACCTCCCTGGCAACGATGGGGGAAGTATGCTATGTTCGCCGGCGCGGCTGGTGCTGTTGCCGCTGGCGGCGCAGCCATGTATACGCAGCGCCAGAAGCTCACTGACGGGTTTGGATGGGTATCGTCGCACCTTGAGTTTGTCGGTTGTCTCGCGCGCACGTCGGAATTGCACGAACGTATCGTGCGGTTGTCGAATGTTAAGGAGGAACGCGGAATCGGGTGTGTGAACTTCTACACGTGTCTCGGAAAAAGTGCGACGAGTCTGGTGGAAAACACATCAGCAAATAAGACATCCTTCAGTCAAAAAATCATCAGGTCGAGGAACAGGACGTTCTGTTCATTGCCAACGGAGGTGGAACTTGGCGAGGAATCTCAAAGTCCGGGGCTTTTGTGGACTAGGGCAGTTAACGACCGGGCTACTGACGAAACCAACGCACATGTCACCATGTTTCTGTCCAAAGAGAATCCTGCATTTTTCGAAATGCTCAGTGAAGCGTGTGCGGTCTTGGTCAAATCGATAGACAAAGGCTGGTACGATTCGTCCGCCGGACCAGCCGAGAAAGACGACACGCATACAACACAGGACACAAAAGCCAAGACAGAGGGGGACTTCATGGATGGTGATGACGTTGTTGTCGTTGACTGAGATCGCGAACCCCGATTTGAGCATGCTGCTCCACAATTCCCCCTGTTTTTATTACCGCTTTAGAACGTTCTGCAAGAACTCTACGGGGCGCGGAGTACGGAGTACCATGGGGTCGACCACTCCCCTGATCGGCGCAGACCACTTTCTTAGACTTTGGCCTAGCGCACAACGAATAGTATGCACAGAATCCCGATTACCAATGGTATCGCGATTTATTCTCCGCTGGCAAGGAAAACCCCAAGGGGTCTTGATCGTCCCGCAACGTCCAGAAAAAGCCGTCGCCGCCGTATTCGCTCCGCTCGGCCTTCCTAAGCAGTCATGCCCGAATGCGCTTTCTTCGTTGGCGAGCGTGGCAGTGCTGATCCTATGTACCATTGGTTTCACTCTCTCGGCAACCATACCCTTGAACTGGCGTGACGTGACCCTGAGATGTTCGGATTTGCTCGAGCCGTTTTGCACTGCCATAAGATGTCACGGAAGGATGCAATATGATGCATTGTAACACTTCAAGATTTCCTTGCGTTTCTATTACACTACGCCAGCAGCTTCTTTCTGTGCAGTCTATCTCTGAGAGTCTAGCGCCTCGACAAGCAGTCCGCAGAGGGATGATGGACGCCAACTTATTCCCGAACGGACTTAGCGCTGTGTCGGGACGGAGCAGGCGAAGTCCGAGACATACAACAGAGAGAACATTTTCTCTCTCGGAACCGCACTTTAGAACGTGATATGTATGTGTGATCGAGATACCAACAATGCAAATTGAGTTTAAAACGGGGACCTTTTCGATTTGTATGGTTACATACGTATGTATATACGATCGCTAGTGGTAATGTCACCATTTACGTAGTGCGTACAGTCCTCTCTATATCAACACTTGATTTGCAGAGCAAAAAGCGAAAATATGTTCCAGGTAATGTGCTCCTATCGATAATTGATAATCCTGTAATTATTATACGATGATGTAACTTATATCCATGTCCCAAAGGATGCTTTAGCGCGCCAATATGGAAGCATTTGAACTCCACCAAAAATAAATAAATGAGATACCATAAAGTCAATAGTCACATGTACAACGCTGGAATGAAAACGAAAAAGAAAGAAATGAGAAGGGAAAGAAGAATTGGAAGGTCAATAATTATGATGGCCGTACGTCGAAGAGCGATGGTGGTACAGGCTGCCCGCATACTCGGAGTTATTGTCAGGGTAGACCGTAGCTCGGCGCTCTTCCTCAAAAACATGTTCCTTAACCTCCCAAGTGTTTGGCTTGACACCGACGGAGAATTCCAGATCCTCCTTGGTAATCGAGTCCCAAAACTAAAGAAAGTTAGCAAGGCTGACGCCACAAGCGTGGAACATAAACTTACCTTGTATATCATCATGACAGCCAGGAGATTGCAGAATGTAGCGAAGAAAAGGCCGTCCAGATAATGCTGCACGTTGTTACAGATAACGTCGCTGAATTGATACAAGAGAACCTGGCCAATGATGAAGACGACCACACCAAAGGAGATATGGCCCAGCGGCCAGCGGTCATCCAATGTGTTCGCAACGAGGAGCAATTGCATGGCCAGGTACACAGCGATGGAGATGGCGTTCAGCAGGTATAGCACCACAAACAAGCCCGTGGTATTCTGGGGACCCATCGAACCCCACGACTTAAAAGTCGCCAGCGAGATCACGAACGAAAGAGCAAACATCGCTGCCGAGGGGACTCGGATCAACCACACAGAGAGGGCTGTGCCGTCTTCGTATAGCTGAAAACCGACGAACCCGTTGACGAGAAGACAGGTGCACAGGGCGGATATCAAGCCGTTCTGAACAGCCACGAAGTACGGGAACGGGCCGCTCCCTGGAGGAACGACACCTGCATCAATGAGAAGAGAGAAAAGTGTCAGAGCTAGATAGATATAGAAGAAGGTGATGATCTCTTTACGGCCTATCAGTAGTGAAAAGGTAAGCCAGTTTGCGCCGAATGTGAGCGGAGAGGAAATCAGACGAACCGACGGCAGTAAACTTGGACCGAACGTGCAAGATCATGATCACTGTCATGCTAAGTGCCATGATATGCATGAACGACGCGGCGCCCTCGAATATTATGGTATTTGCAACCTCAATATTCCGCGCATAGCAGTTGGATATGATGCCTGTCGACCCCGAGATCGTTGACGCCGGGCCCACCAAAGAGCACAAAGGCACGGGCGCCTTCTCGCATATCGCGTCGAACTGACCGAACCCCATGATGCCTGGTCAGTGGAATGTTGAGCAGTGCGACAACAAACAGTTGCGGTTCCAGTTGGCGGCTCACGAATCGAATGTCGAGGGTGGACGGCTGGTCTCCACAACGACGGGGTGGGATGGTGGAGGAGATGACGGTACGTATTTTCCCAATAACAGCGCGGCTCTTTCTGCACCCCAGCTGCGCTATCTCAATCGAGGGATGGCCTCCGATAGCAAATGTCGAAGGTCGGACCACCGCTTTGTCAATCGTTGCGAGGGGGAAGTGTCTCAGTTTTCGCATTCAAGATCACGGGATTGGGACTGCCTTTGTAGGTTTAGCGTCGTTGCTAGGTAGTGCCAGGTCCCTGGGTGGACCTCGGGACCTTCTTAGAGCCTTAGTCATTCGGATATCGATCGGAAACACTAGATCCAAAATGGAATGGCTCAAAAAATAGATCTCATGTGATTCGGGTCCGAACTCGGCCCAAGCCGAACTATCAGAACGCGCTAATTATGTGATACATTAAGGGGTCAAGGCACAATCACATCCCATTCAACTCTTCAAACCCAATTTGCACAAATCAGACGAGACACCGTTGGCACTATACCAGATACTGTGACAAGGTATTTTATTTATCCTTTTTCGGTCTCCACAAGCCGATGAACTGACGATGTGATAAAGACATATGGTGCCGTGCTGGTTATTATTATTGGTAGTCTCCCGGAGTAAAAATTGATTTGGTTAGTTGTCTTAGGCTGCAATTTACCTTTCTTTTTCTCTTTTCCTTTGTTTCTCTATCGTCCATTGAATTAGACTCTCTACGTGGACTGACCTCTCGTCTCCACACGACCCTGGAACTGGGGCATTGTCACACCATCACCTGTTTTGCGACTGGGGTTGGCGAACCCAGGGCCTCCTGACTATATACGGAGTACTGCCCGTCCTCTCAATGATTTGTTCGCCATACCAGCTGCCCAGTTAGGCAAACTGTTATTGCTGACGGGTGCAACGACGCAATCCTGCAGCAAAGATGGTTTGATCTTAATGAAACAGTTTCCCCTATTGAATGACCTATTATGTCCCGGACAAATATTGAGTATGTATAATGTACTCTGTACATCGCCTGATAATCAGCTTCCAAGTACTCGGAAGGGATTAAAATGAAAGCTGTCCATTCCATCAGGTTTCATCTATAGGGCATGGCTTCTGGAGTCTTGGACCCTGAAATAAAAACTAAAAGCTCTAACCTTGTATATAGCCCCCTTTTCTTTTGGCTTTATGATTTGCGGCTTATAATGTCGCAAGTGCGGAAGCCGTTTCCCGTATACCACAGATCGGAGAGCTTGTCTCCGATCTTTTAGTCTGCTGCCATCAGCGCTACTACCTTGAACGACCCTGATTCGTCGATCTGTGTCCTCCAAGGCTCGAACCGTTTATAGTCTTCCCCCGCCAAGTCTTTCTTCCACGTATAATAGTGTGGGGGCTACCTAGGTATCCGTCAAGGTCGATTGTTATGTGGCACAGAGGCTCAGAGGCAAAGCTCCTTCTTTTTCACGAAAAATAAAAAATTTAAGCAAAATCCCTCGGCTTGATTATTACAGCCTATCACCGGCTCCGACTGCCCAACGTCCTTTCTCCGGTTTTCCAGGCCCAATCTTGCACAATGTTACGAATATCGTCACCAGACTCTCTACCGACAAGAGAAATCCTCCGTGTTCGCCTGACTCTGGTACAGAAAAAAAAGAACAAGCAGTGCCAATGATTTTACAATTTGGCTAAAGTTCTCACAGGAGATTTAAGAGACTGCCGAAGGTATTTGTCTCATGCATGAAGATCCCGACTAGCGCCACGTGTGTATATAAGAAGCATCAACGGCTGCGAGGAACCGTGTCGATCTCCCATCTACCCGATGTTCTGTGACGCTCCCGAGGTCTCTTGATTTCCTGACGGAGCTTTCCCTTAAAAATAAAATAAAAAAGAACTAAATACAAAATGACACTAGTATAATCTGTCTCAACGGTCATACAAATTAAAGACTCTCTTTATACAGGACCCGCTTTCTTGACAAGGGTTGTTTAGGGGGGGTGGGGGTGCTGGAGAGGATGCCGTGCAGTACTTTCTCCGTACTGTATACTGCATCTTTATCCTTAGGGATCAAAAGTAAATTTATTTTGAATGTCTTTGATTTTCTATTAATTAATTTTTGGTGTTTTATCTTTTTTATTTTTTGTTTTATCTATTCTGTCCTTGGGCGCCATGACGTCCACTCTCCGAAGCGACTCTTATATCTGGTCGAGTCTCCATCTATATTTTTTCTATTTCTTTACTCCATACACCCTGATCTATATCTCTCGCATTTCAATTCCATTTTGCCTCCGTTACACTTCCCTCTCGCCATCGCCAATTTCACCATATCTCCAACCCACCCCCCGATGGGATCGCAATGTGCAACTTTTTCAAAAACTTTTACATATATTCCACTTGCTCCAATCCCGCCGCCCACTTCCTCCGCACCGAAATGGAGGGAACAAAAGACAATAGCACTTGCAACGATGGCCCACATGACCGCTTCATTGTGGTGGTGGGCAAATGTGTACTTTGCTCGACTGCTCGATGATCCATTTTTCGATACGTTGGGCCTCAGGGTACTCGAAATAGAATTTTCGCATCTGAAACTCGGTCAAGCCCATTTTCTAAAGTTTCCCATCCCGCTTCCCCCTGTCCGTTGTTCTTGGCGTGCAATACTCCATCCAGGAACTATGTATTCGGGCAGAGCCGACACTCCGAGAAACGCGGCTCTCTGAAAAACATTTCAACCCATTTTTATGTGACTATGATCGACAAGTTTCTAAAATTCTGCTTTTATTTGGAGTTGTGGGGCAAATTGTGTTTAAACTTTGCTTCACGGTGGATGCGTTTTCCGATACTTTGGGTTATTGGCTGCTTTGCGTTGATGTTTATTGGCTTCGGGGGCGTTTATGTTTTCGTTGTATTTTTTCTTCTTTTCTAGCGTCTGGTATCTTGCTTGGGCGTCTGGTGGTTTTGATATATGAGACTTAGACGACTGAACGTCTGATACTCCGGCCTTGGTTTCCAATATGGAGGGATTTGCCCTATGGTTCACTTCAAAGCCGAGATCTATTTGTTTTGGTTCATCTCGTTATGACCCGAGAGCTCTTTACTTCCGAAGGACAGGAAGGTGAAAAACATATTGTACAAGTAATCCTCACCCAATTTTCAATATAGTCCATAAATCACATGCCTGTTGAAACGCTCATGCACGCGGAACGGATATATTATCTTCGACTTCTCTGACTGGCTCTAAACAACGTTCGGACCCAACTTCCTACAGAAAGGCAATTCAATCCATTCAATTTAACTCTCCGAGGGCCACATGCGCAACGTGGTTGCTCTCTCTTCCATCACATTCCGCCATGCCTAGGCCAGGGGGAAAAGGGGTTGCCCCAAACACAGTGTGGAAAGGAAACCGCCCTAAAATGAAAATAAAAATAACCTATGATACCAAGTGACTTGAGAGATATTTAGGTACCGATGACCCACAATGAGCATTGAATGCAGGAGTCATGTAGTTCCGGCAGTAGGGTCACTAAGTTGTACCTACCGAATATCCCTTGCAGCTTCGGCTGGTCCGCTTACAACGGTTGCATGTTCTCCCCGATCGAGTTCATGCTTTTTCATGATAGGACGCACGAAATATGAAAAACTGGAATCTCCATTTCTGCCATCTTTTGGGCCCTACAGAGTACTACCGGGCATGGAACTATGGATTCCCAGCACCAAAAAAGACCACGCAATCTCTGCTCCGGGGTCGCTGATTGAAGAAGTAGAGATTGGATATAGTGCGCACCCATTCCTCGTGCAGGGATGCTATACAGTTCCATTCTCGCTATTCGTGTTCTTTACCCAAGTTAGCTTACTCTTTTCATCTATACTTGCGTCATTTTCACCTTACTTCCACCGTGCTCCCCCCCCCGGTCCTTTCCCCCCTGGCACTATATTATAAGCCCACGCATCCATGCACGATGCCACGTGTGACTTTTGTAATGGACCTAAGGTCGGCAACGGTCAAATATACATGGAGGGGTGAACATTTATGTCATAAATTAGACCCCAGCATCCCAAGACCCCAAGCCTGAAAGACCCCGAGACCCCGAGAAACCATTGGCTCCTTCTCCTGGGAAATACTTCCATGGATAATAAGAACTTGGGGCTTTGGTACCCGAGGAACCCGAGGTAGTGGAGCCCCGGCTGATAGATGGCTTTCCGAAACAGCCTTAGAGGGACCGGCGGTCCACGCGTCCGTCCACTGGTGTACCTAGGTAGCTGAACCAGTGGAGACTAGAATGTAGGATCCATGGATGGCCTATTGCAATTATTTGGAATTGGAACGCTCATTCCTGGTCGAACTATGGAGTACAATTGAATTCATCGAGGGGAAAGCCCGGGAACCAGTCCAGGTGAATGTGTGCTCAGTCCGTTTCACACATGCATATTTCCCAATTTTTATTTTCCATTTACACTAGTTCGGGGATTTTCCGGAAATGAGCCAGACTATTAGAGTTTCCGTCGTTTTTCCCTTCTCTTCCTCCACGCCAAGGCTGCGCGTTCCTCCATCTGGTGGGTTCAATATAATAACAGGCCATTGCGTTGTTCTGTACATATTAATTGTTTGCTTGGCTTCCGTCAATTATCGCAGAAAATAGCTTAGGCGTTGGTGGTGAATGAGCTTATGTGCCGTGTCGGGCGCTTATTGGAGACCGTATCGAAGTACTCGTGAAATAATAGGCTGTCCACAGGTGATATGTTACTATCATTGTGCATATCGGGACGAGTACAACACAATTACCGGAAGCCAAGTCTTCCAAGGTTGTTATCCCACTCCTGAAGATTATGGAAACCATGCCGACGGCTGAATCGGGTAAGTGGAACGGATAATGATCTATGGAAGGTCAAGGCGGTTTGTATACGGTTTACTTTTTCCTCTTTTGGCTCGGGTTTTCCTTTAGTTATTTTATATTATGGCTCTGCCTCTAATATACAAATCAGAGGTATGTTGGCACATAGTTCGCACACGGTCTTTGTATCAGCTAATATCTGAAATGCCATGCTCGACGCCTTTTCGCTGAGCCAACGTGGCTTTTTCTTTCACGTGTTCATAAATACCAAACACCAATTGATTACCATGGCTTAATAGTTCAATGACCGCGGCACGGATAACCACGGACGAGGAGCTTGTTAGCCGTGATTGTGACATTGGCGACATGTCTATCATTTCCACGGTTGAGCCACCAACAGGGGTCTCACATCCTTTGGGGGGAAATTGCGCATCTAGACCTGTATGGCTGAGTGCCCTCTAGAAGACCAGTCGACTCGGGTATATCTAGACATCAATACAATATCCGAATAGAATATTAAAACCGGCTGCGAACACTTGTTCCTACTTCATTTGTCCCTATTTTACCGGATACATATGTATTATGGCGACGAACTGAGTTGGGCCGGAAACCATGCGATTCGTTGATATAACGGGTCATCTGTTATCGCTGAATAGTTTTAATTGGAACGTTTTCTTTCTCTTTTTCAACGAAACAATAATCTAAATTCCTCCGCGCGGGGGCTGTTGATCTTCGTGATCCTATTTGTAGTTTTCCCTTCTGTATCCATAGTCGTTGTTCTCTTCAATTTGACTAGGTCTCGTGCATATACTAGGGGCAGGTAGTCGGCAATCAAAATTCAACGGCAGGATGCTCTCAAAAGTCAAGTTGGTAACAAATGGTAATTGGTCTCGAAAAGGCCAACTTCCCCAGCTTAATTCTCTGGTCATAATCCACGCACTAGGTGTTTCCACTGACCTGCGACTCTACGCTTTCCACTATGGACAAGGGATCTGCCGATATGAACCTTGTTAGGGTTAGGCGCAATATCAACTTTAGCAATCCAAGGAACACAACCAAATCCAACAAGAAATATAATATAACCCAAAAAAAAAAACGTCAACAAACAATATCACCAGCAGCATTAACAACAGCTTGTGCGCCAATGGAGTTTTAGGGTGGAACTCCGAAGCCACAACCGGTTACATACCCTCCTCTTCCAAGAGGGTCGTGCCTGGGATGCGTAACCTCGAGATTGGTCATGAATAATAGAACAAGGGAATTTCTCGGCAGTGGGGGCAAATCCCGACAATTCCACCAGTCTAAACTAGCTCGACCGTCTCGTTTCATGGTTTGCCGCTACCGAGCTCGAATATCACACTGAACATCAATTGTCTCGTCTGGCACGGAGATGAGCCCGTCTACAAGTCATATACGGAATCCTACTATGTATATCACATATATAAACTGGCGATGTGAAGTCTGTAGATCGTTCTATGGTGTCGAAATCCATTAACATTACGTATGTTGCACATAGACAACTAGTGTGTACTCCGTACGTATCTCGAGGCCATTTTCGCCCCTCCCCCCCACCCCCCACAATTCACGTTCACGTCTATCCCGTCTGATGCCAGGTCAATGGTTTGCGCAAGTCCAGTTCATATGTAGGTACCTAATCCATAGAGGATACATAGAAAGGCTATAGCTGGAATGATTCCCATTCGACGAGCTTTCTAGGCGACCAATCATGTTATTACAATACGATTGATTATCTATATATCCGTGCGGCCAAGTGCCGAAATAGTTTTCTACACCCCACTGAGCCAAGTACAATATAGAAAGATCCCATGACCCAACATGAATGCCGAGTCGTTAGCCTTTAGACCCCGACGATCTGCTCCCTTTTTGCAAGTTGGCCCGGCGAAAGTGGAGTTCGGCTTCGGTTCCATGCAGGGTATTTAAAGCGTGTGTGGGTACGTCATGTGTTTTGCGTGTTAGCGTGGGTGGACGAGTTTCCAAGGTTAGCGACTGCCGGGATGGCCTATAGATGACCCGCTTAGAGAAGATATTACCTCTTCTTTGGTAAACTAAACCTCGGTAAATCGATAGATAGTAGAGTTGCGCTGTGGGCTGAAGTATAGATCGTGAAGTTACATATGTAACTACAGGTTGGGTAGATACTCCTGCGCTGTAGACCATCATCGATACCGAGGTATATCAAGAATAGTCTGCCCTTACGCGGCCTCTGTCCTTAACGAGTAGATCAGTTATCCGATATATGGGGGTGCACTTCTATATTTTTTCTTTTCTTCGATATATGTTCTTCTCATTATTATAGATAGTTATTTATAGGTATAAGGATAATAATGAGCTACAGAAGTGCGGCCAGAAATGGGAAGAATAGCACGGGGCAGACATGTAGAAGGATAAATGCCCAGATGTTTTCCATGTATAACCAGGAATTGATTAGAGCAAACAAGCCAACAGCAGTACATAAACATGATATGATAGACAATAGACAATATCCCCGCCTTGGATATCATAGAACAAGAGCACAAATAAAACAAAATTCCAGCCTGCATGCAAAACAGCCCAATCAAAATCCACCTTTCACCCAACCCTGAGCCTTAGAAACGTACCTCAGGCCGAATAGCGAGCCTCTTCTGCACAAATGGCGGAGGGAGAGGAGTATACCTCGGACAAGGCTTGCGCGAGACCTTCCCTTTCGAGGAAAACGGCAAACTCGGTAGATCACCAAGATGTAAACTTAGAATTGATGAGGCTCTCTTCCGATCAAAGATTTGACTTTTGCGTTTCCCTGATTTAGAGCCTAGCGTTGAGGCTGAGGGAGTTGGTGTATGGCTTGGCGAATGCTGCGGCAAACAGGAGACCGTTATCAGACTGCAAAGATGGTAGAATGATTCTTCTTCTTCTGGTTGTTCTGTTTCAGGGTTGGATGCTGCTGATTGGGGCTCTGATATGGGGCCAGCAGTCGATGATGAGACGCTGTTGTTCGATGTGTTGCTCACGGTAGCTGCAAGGGTGGCTAATTGATTGATAATCTGGTCTGTTTCGTCATGCTGTGGTGCAGTGCTCATTGTTATCTCGGGTAGATGCACTTCTTTCTCTTGGAATTTGAGCTCGTGGGACGTAGTTGAGGAAGTGGATGACTTCTCGGTGTCTAATCTTCGTCTTCGGATCCATAGCTTTCGTAGAAGAAGGAGAAACATGGTAACAACCAAAGCAATCACGCTAAAGAAGGAAAGTCAGCTTGTCCAGTATCTATGTATGCCCTAGGAGGAGTACGCACAGCAAGCACGGTAACGACTTTATCCGAGTTATCCAAAAGCGTCGTCCTCAAATCTAAGGGTCCCTTCCCAATCCCAGATATATATGTCCGCGGTCAACGCACGACCCTCGATACAATCAGGGGATTTCCAACGAGCAAGAATCCGACCAGTCCGTGCAATATTGAAACCAGACTAGATCTGAAACACCACCCAGAATCCGGCATGATTAGATTTCCCGGAGAACCAGGCCGTTCGAACTCCGGCGTATTAACACGAATATGACTGGATAAGCTTAAAATGTGGATACAGAGACTTCTGCCCCTCTCGTCTCGGTGCAGGAATATAAATAGATCAACATGCAAGCATCCTAGCGTACGGAAATATCCAATTGAGGGGTTGATAGATCATTCCCCGTGTTGGATCATTGCAAACGGACGAATTAGTGTGGATGTTCGCAGACCACTATGGCACCACACTTCCGCAAATATTAGATTCGATTAGATTCGAGCTATCTTCCCCCGTTTGTGGATTGGGAGATGGTGGGTCGGATCGTTGGGGCTGGTTTACAACGGGGCTGGACTCCAGATTACCAGGAAAGATCTGCTGAATATGCGAAACCCTTAAATTAAAGGATGCCTGTTCATATTCCTTGGAGTGTCATTCTGGAGTGTTCCATGGGGTACTCCCAATTTGGCCATGAGCGAAAATCTTAATATGACCCAAATATCCAAGCCAAGTCATAGAAGCAAAAGCAAAAACAAAAACAAAAACGTAGAATCACTCCGTCCTCGGATCCCGGACCATGCAGTACAACTACCAACAATCAAAGTCAGCAACAGCCCAAACGAATCCCAGCCCCACGACCAAACACAACAAAACAAGTACAATGTACATACCATGCAAGCATCCACCCCATCCCGACACTCCATCTCCTTACTCATGTGAAAGCCCATACGCTCATAGATCGCCACATTGGGTACACTCTTCGAGCTCTCAAGATAACACTTGACCCCCTCGTCATCCGCCCTTTTCGTAACGGCCTCAAACAACAGCCTCCCAACGCCCATCCCCTGCGCCTCGGGGCTAACAGCAACAATATTGCAGAAATAGTACCCGCGCGGATCATCCCAGATAGCAGCCTGCGCCTCGGCCTGCCGCTGTTTCCAGATCCAGTACCTGTTCGTGCGCAGCCCGCCGCGACCAAAATACCGGATGTTGTTGAGCATTTGCCTGAAGGATAGGGTCCATGATTGGAACCAGGAGTACCAGCTCTCTGATTGCGTAGATGGGTGGGGCGGTAGCCAGCAGGAGACGCCGAGAATTGGGGTTGGGGTTAGTGAGGTGCTGTGGGATTTGGAGTCTGGCTCTCGGGTTTCTTTTGCGACGTGGAATAGTGCATTCTTGATTCCCCAATCGCAGCGTGCTGCAAGGGAATCGTAGTTTCTTTGCTTGTTGAACTATACATGGAGTCATCTCTCAGGAGACGTAACTATCGGTCAAGTTGACCGCGTCACGAGAGATATGTATGTTAGCCTGATGATTGGGAGTAGATGGGGCCCCTCGTTTCTTTTTCTCTTTTTCTTGGTAGTTGTTTCTCGACATGGAACGTACCTTGGATGAATCGAAGACCCACTTGAAATAGGGATCGTCTGCAAATGCTCGTTGAATTACTTCAATGGCGCCGGGGATATCTGCCTCGGTAAGAGGGACGACCTCAACAGCCATGATGACAGTTTGGGGAGCCTGCAGGGCGGATAAATCTCCAGACGTAAGGATCGGATGTCGCTGCGGGAAGCCGCCCTACGCCCTGCTATGTCGGATGATTGAAGAATGCGGTTATCGAGGATATATGAGAGCCGATTTTGTTTCACTGAAAGTAGTCAGACTTGTTCTTTGCTTGCTTTCCGTCCATCTATAGCACATCCGTTAACTCACCTATGCAACTAAGCGTGAGCCAATCGGCCAGTCTGTCTCAAAAGTCCCGAAGTACGATCTTGTAGGACCTGGCTCTGTACTTCTTCGGGGGGAGGGGGGCGACTTGGGCAAGACACCGCAAGTACTTTGATTGAAGAGGAAATTGAAGGAGAGAAGAAAAAGAAAAAGTGACAGTTCGAGAACCTGACGAGCTTGGAATGTGGGGAGAGCTAAACCAGGTAAGGCAGGTGGATGCGTTCCGAGGTTGGCCTTATCGCTGGCATCAGTTCTTATCTCCAGAGCCTGTCCAGTTGGAGTCTCTTTTATTTCTACATAGTTCTGATACTTGATCATAGTTCAGTCTACTACATGTATCCATATAAGATATCTGACTAAATGACCCATTTTGCCGTTCGCCCCCGATCAACGCAGGAAAAACAAACTCCAGTATCAAGACCACCGAAAATATAGCCGGTCCTGCACAAATGATGAACAAAGCGCTGTTGAATGGAAAGAAAGGAATTCCAAATATAACCCCAAAGAGAGGAAGAAGAAGAAGAAGAAGAAGAAGAAGAAGAAGGAAAAGGAGAGTCAGACTCAGATTCAGACTCAGGTCTAAAGGATAGATAGCATCGCTGGAAAACATGTGCCCGGCACCAATCCCAGTATGAACAATAGCGTAAATTCATGATTCGGACCTCGTGATAGCTTTCCTTTTCAAAAGAAATTAAGGAGAGGCGGTATTATTGGAAATAGTCTTCGAGTCGCACCCATTCGCGGGGCACGTCCATGCTGCGGTTGACGCGTCCACCCGGGGTGAGGGGTACATCGACGCGGCCACGACCGCGTTCATCATCTTCGTTTTCTTCGTAGAACGATAAACGGGAGAAATAATCCTCGAGAACGGCCTCTCGGTCGTCCCCGACGATGGTATCGTATTCTGGAGGCGGGGTGACAAGCGGCGGCGCCGGAGGGACGTCCTCGAAAGCAGGGGGCGCGTAGGATGGCGCACGGAGCAGATGCATTGGGCGAGGTGGAATGGGTGCATTGCAGTCATTTGGTGGCGTTGCGAGGTGTGCTTGTGGGGGCCGGGCGAGGCCGCCGGAGTCGTTGGTGAAGCTGCGGGAGAAGCTGTGGCCTGTTGAGCCTCGGCGGGCGATGATGCCTAGTGTTGGGCTGCTGTCTTCGCGATCCGATGTGGCTGGGGCAATGAGTTGCTCTCGAGGTGCGAGCGGTGCGCCGGGGCATCCGCATTCGAATTCTTGGGCTTGGGGAGCGGGTTCTTCGGCTGGAGTCGTGTAGGCTGGTAGGTAGATGTTGGCCTGGGTGGCCTTGCAGGAGAGGATGTGGAATGGCGAGTCTATGGAGATTTCGAAGTGTCTTCGTTTTGTGGGATCTCTTTCGTCGACTTTCGATAGACGGAGGACAATCTGCGTAAATCGGTTAGTATCATTCTGACGCGAAGAAAGAAGAAAAGACGGTTTGACATACTTTGATCCAGTGGCTGACCTGAATGTTCTCACATGTGGTATCGAAATGCAGCCGCTGACCCTCGTCTCGGCCCTTCATTTCGTGGCAACTTGGCAGCTGCACGTTGAATTCCATCTCAGTTGGACCGACACCGGAATCAGAAGATAGATTGCCTAGAAGGTTTGTCCGATTCCGATCCACGATCTCCTGCCCCCTTGCGGCAGCAGCGCGGTGGTCCCAGTCGATACCGCCGCCTGCGGTGACACGCATGGAGCTGCCGGGATAAGTGCTCACACTGGCCGAGTCTGCTCGTTTTTCGAAAAGCAAAACCTTCTTCGCTGGTTGCAACCGGTGCACGCTCTTGTCTGCCGTCCAATGTTGGATATTCTCCGTCACGAAGACTTTGATTCGGTGGCACTCTACTTTCGCTAGTGGGGTCAACTTGAACGCAATCGGGATCTGCGAGCCCAGCGGGAATGACTTCCCCGAGATGACGATGTCGTAGTGGAGCTGGTCTTCCCAGTTCCGTGAAATCGCAATCGGCTCGACCTGCTCCAATGAACCCTCTGCAGGGGTACGAATCACGGGGACTTCCATGCCGCCGAGGAGATTAGGTCGGAATGCGCCTGCTCGTTCCACCATTGCTTCCAGGTCGTATCTCACAGAGCCCAGATCCGTTTTGATTGTCTCTGGTAATGATCCATCGATTGGGAACTCGAAGCTGTATAAATAATCGCCTACGGGGAACATGCGGTAATTTCGCTGTGGCTGGGGTTGGGAAATCGGGGGTTCGTTCTTGCTGAAGCTGCGTGAATGCCCGCGGTTGGTCTGTAGAGAAAGGCGTTTGACTTCTCGGGAAGTTGGTAGAGCGAGTGTGGCGGCAGAATTGCGATTGGAAAATAGCTCTCGAGTTGTCATTGTCACTCCTTCCTTGCCCGGTACGGATGATATCGGTTTGGCATGCTGATAGTAATGCGCCCCATAGTCATTCTGCATGAGAGCGGTGTCACCGTGATTGAAATAGACCACACCATGTGTGAAGAGATCCTTCTTGTCATGGAAGTGGATCTTCTTAGGGGGGATACCTGAACAATGTCAGCTCGTGTTGAAAGTAAAATGTTATGCTGCAGATTCTAACCATCTGGCCAATCCGTCTGAGCATGGCCGCGGAAGCAGACCGAGATCTTCTTGATCTTGACACATTTGGTAACCTTCAAATGCATTTGTCCCCGCAGAATTGCGGACTTTTTACTGCTTGGGTCTTGCTGATCATAACCCTGCAAGTAAAGAACGGGCTCCGTGAGGGCAATACCAACAGAAATGCCACTCCCGGTGGCTACAATCTTCTCATTTCTCAAGGGAGTAAATGGAATGGTAGGATCGGTAGTCACAGTGTGGTGTTCATGTACTGGGCGAGGCAGCACCTCGGTAGATGACGAATCCGATCGCATCTCGTCCTCCAAGTCGACCGATATCGGCGGCAATATAATCTCCGAGACTGGTCGTACACCACGGGCAGGACGTTGCAAAGGCGCTTGAATTCCAGACGACCGCAAGCGAAGGAATCGCTTTACGTTCTCACGTGGACCCGCCAGCTTTTTGAGGATTGAGTCCCGATGACTCCGCTTAGAGAGCTGATTTTCGATACACACCGTGTGGCGACGAGCCGATCGTATGATGAGATTGGAAATTGATACTCCTAACGACGGGGGTCCTGTGAACTCCGACTGCGGGGTGAGGTTACTGGAGGCCGACCGCGAAGACAACTGCGCTGGCAGAGGGAGGGTATTAGCACCCATCATCGTGATATTAATGCGCTGAGCATCCCGGAGAAGTTCCAAAATTGTATGCTGTATATCCCTTGGATACGCTGTCGCCAAATTGGGCAAAGACAAGAATGGTCCTTCCGAGAAAGGGAATACAAAGTGCAGGGAATGTGTAGGACAGACTCAACTTACCTTCGATCTTTAATCTTGTGCGATGTTTTTTATTTTTTTTTTCCTGATCCCTTGAATCCCTTCACGCAAGGAGACTGATGTAGGAAGATGGAATTCTCGGGGGTGCTGACTTCATAAGTCCTCCACTCTGATCATCGTGCAGATCTTTATTTGAACGTGTAGGATTGGCTACTAGGGTTGGAGAATTGTGGCTCCCTTTTCCTTTCTTTTTGCCTTTATGATTTGGCTCTGGCAAGGCGTAATGTGGCGCAGGGAATTAAAAAGATGAATATAGTTAGAAGGCGAACTACTTAAAAACTAAAAGGAACCCTGATCCACGGAAGAGAGGAAAAAGAGCCAAAGAAGCATAAATCCGAACCCGATGACAACACCATTGAGAAAGTTGGGGGGTCTCATATCCGGCGATCCGGGCCATACGTCTCTAACCATCTCTACAGTTTACGGGTGATTCGGCATTTCTCCCGATATTTGTGGAGAAACACTCCATCTAGAGTCTAGAGTTATAATATCCTCGGATCTCACGGCCTATACAAACGACTTCACAGCTTCAATCGGGCAGTGCTAACGCCCTGCTCTTAGGTGATCTTGGCCTGTCTGGTCTAGAAAACTGAGACTACCGAGGTAGGCTTAGATGCGGGGGACCTTTTTAATTGCGCCCTCTTTTGGCCTCATTTGACATATTTAGGGGACTTTATACCAGATCACATGGATTTTAAACCCGTACAAAATGTGATACCTAAACGTTGCATTCCTCGCATTCCATCTTCTCATATCTCTATCTTCTTTATGACTTGCATACTCCATAAAAGGCCCGCTGTGGCGCCTGATTTTCCAGGTTTGCACGGGTTCAAACGGCTTTTGTGGAATGTGAATGGCCGGAAGACAGACCCCGACAAAGATGGTACCCAGGTGATCAGTTCTAGTTCGTCACCATCACCTATGTGCTGTACATAGGCACATCGAACTATTATGCTAAATACTATTGGCGTGATGACAATTCCATCTCCCTATGACAATGACCTCATCTCATGCCTAGACTCCACATATAGTACTTCATATAGGGCAGATCTATTTCGGGAAGCAAATCCTAGTGCTTTCGTTCTGGGGTGATCGCCCTCTGGATTTTCCTGCCCTGATTTACTTCTCCACGAGCTATGCCGATCTCAACCTACGTCACCGGACTTATAAACTAGACCTGGGCATACTAGTATACTTAGTAAGGGACCCCTTACCACAATACGCACTAAATATGTATAGAAATAAAAAGAAGATCCACAGAGAAACATCCGATTCAAATTGTCTGGCGCTATGACCCTGTCGCACAATGAGCTCTGTGTCACCACCGGAAGGGTTCGTGCTTTTGGTGGATTTGGTGGAAGCTATCTTGCAGCTGGCCTGGATTACTGTGCTTTCACTATCTTCTTTGGAGGTATGGATTACTCATTAGTTCGGAGATGTCACCTATTTTTTATCGGTCAAAAGACATTCCCTAGTGAACATACTTTTACACTTGATCAGAGCTATTGACTAGCGCTGTATTCATCATTATGTTCCACAGCACCCAGTCAGGAGCCTTGGGACTGAGTAATAAACACGTATGCAGTTCGCAATACCATGCTTCCAGTCACAGAATCAGGGATATGCCTTTAGATCTATGCTTAGTGCCACTGACAAATGAGAACGCATGTAGACCATAGGATACCTTTTCCCCCAACTTCCCCCCCGCCCCTCTCGCCTTAGCTAGACTATGGATTCCCCTAGTTTGAGCCCCATCATTTTCATCAGTTGAACCAATTATCATCCAGCTCATTAACATTCATCAGGCTGTCTCCCTCCAGCTGATTGAACTCCCCACCATTCTCGCCGAAATTATCAGTGTCCATGAACAAATCGTCGAAGTTGGATTCAGCGGGCCCCATGAAATCCTCCCCAGAGTTACCTTGAAGGAAATTGTTGTCATCCCCCTCTGTCTTCTGTAACTCCATGTCAAATGCACCACCACCAGCAGGGACGTCCGAAGTATTTCCCAGGGGCTGAGTCGTGTTTAACCTGTCCACACCAGTAGCGCCGGAAGTTGTGAAATTCGACCCGGATAGGAAAGCTTGATTTCCCATGTCATCATCGTTGAAGTCTAGGCTAAGACCAAAGTCGTTTGTGCCCCCAGTATCATTGAGGACTGAATCAAAAGTGAGCTCTTCATTGTGTCCGGGGAATGATTGATCAGGAGCAGTATTGTTGTTGCCTTCTTTTTTGACGACTACCTCATCGCCCGATTGGGTGTCGGGCTTGATCTCTGCCGGAACTAATTGGCTCGCAGAGATAGCTTCTTCTGATTTAGGCATGGGTTCAAGCTCCATATCTATTTCAACTTTCTCGGCCGGGGGAGGTTGAATGACAGGTTCAACCTGTTGGTTCACATCGCTCATTGCCACATCTTCGATGGGCTGGGGAGCGGCAGTGGCCTTGAGAGCCTCGTAATCCCTTTCCAAAAAGGCTTTCGCAATGAACTGCACAGCGTCAGAGAAGAAAACAAAAACAGGAAAAAAGGTGGAAAAGAGATGGAAAAAAGCAAATATTGATCTATTTGAGATTGGTGATTTACTCACAATTTGCTCTGATAGGTTATCCAGAGCATTTTGGAAACTATCATGATACAACGGGATGGATCGTTGGAGGTGAGTTCTTGATGGCATGGAGCCAGACTTGCGAAACAGACGACCGGTATCAATAAGCTAGAAGGTGTCAGAGGCTATATGCCAAGAGTTGATGATGTTCCAGAGCCAGCGCTTACCGTCCGCTCTATGATGCTTGAGAGCTCCGTGAGTGAGTCCGGGTTTGAATAACTAGTTGAATAACTAGTTGAATAACTGGCCATGGCTGAAATAGTGTGGAAGACAGTTGAAAACGATTCTACTTCTCCAACTCTTCCAAGGTTAGATGATATACAAGTTGAGAGAATGAGATGGTAAGAATTTGGGGGATGTTGTACGGAAGAGTTGAAGGCGGCTAAACCCTTTGGGGTAAAGTGTCCTCCCCCCCCACCCCTAGCGGTTAAGTTCCTCCCTTTACTTTGCTGTTCTCCAGTTCTTTTTTCTTTCTGTATCCTTCTTCTCTTCATTTCCCTTTTTCCTTTTTCTCTTTTCTTTCCTGTTTGGCTTTCATCCCCGTAAAGGGTCTTGCATGCTTGGGTTTTCTTTGAGCTTTCTCAGCCTCTTTTTGTTGGGCTTTCTACCTCCCAAGGTTGTATTTCAATCTCCGACCGCAGCTTTATCTGGCCACAGAAACATCTCCCTTATTCTACCGGAGCTTCATCGAAAAAAAAAAAGAAACCAAAACC
>CAJVRC010000891.1:84468-146827 GCA_911456345.1 Penicillium egyptiacum
TGTCTCTTTTACTAGCACTGTTTATACCCGGTGCTCTTTGTTTCCACATCTTAGGGTCTTTCTTATTGGACTTCCTCCTAGTCCCCCGCGGCCTCCTATACCCACATATATTTTCCCGGTCTTATTTGCGATTGTGGCTTTCAGCGACGCTCTGCATTGTCTCAAATTCTGAATTTGACAGATCACCTAACACGGGGCTCTTCCAGTCTGACATTTAACCCCGTCCGACTTCCGCACCACTCGCTTCCTCTGATCGCCTTTGGGATATATTTGTATCTTTTTCAAAAGCAATCATAATGGCTGAAAACGCTCAAGCCTCAACTCCATCTTCTCTTCCCCCCGCGCCCCAGCCCGCTGTCGGTCAAACCCAACAGTACGATGCTCCTCAGAGCAATGGCCAGGGGAACCAGTCCCACATGCCCCCGCCCCCGCGCCCTCCTGTGATAATTCCCCAGAATACCAATCCGATTCCCACCGCCATGACGTCTCCTATGTCCGGAGTTGCTATGATGTCCCCCACAAGCTCTGGTGGATATGTCCGCCGAGCGGCTCCTGAACCAAACAAGAGAGCCCTGTATGTGGGTGGGCTTGACCCGAGGGTCACTGAGGACATCCTCAAGCAGATATTTGAGACCACTGGCCATGTGGTCAGCGTGAAGATCATTCCCGACAAGAATGTGAGTTCTCCTGACAGGTACCCCCTGCATATCAGCTCCCCCCGAGTCACTGGTAATGGCCTCTGGGACTATCATCTGTGGGACAACTGCTAGTCCTTGATGAAATATTGGTATCTGACTGTTTTACTTACTCCAGGGGCAGTTCACCACCAAGGGCCACAACTACGGTTTCGTTGAGTTCGATGACCCAGGTGCGGCCGAGAGGGCTATGCAAACCCTGAATGGTCGCCGGATCCACCAATCGGTAGGTTTCCTTTTATTCGTGGTACCTCATGACTGTGTCTAATCGCCGCAGGAAATCCGTGTCAATTGGGCGTACCAGTCCAAC
The DNA here is from genome assembly GCA_911456345.1 of Penicillium egyptiacum. NCBI lineage: Eukaryota > Fungi > Ascomycota > Eurotiomycetes > Eurotiales > Aspergillaceae > Penicillium > Penicillium egyptiacum. The sequence continues at coordinate 85,474 of CAJVRC010000891.1, forward strand.
AGCACCACCAAGGAGGATACTTCTAACCACTTCCATATTTTCGTCGGCGACTTGAGTAATGAAGTCAACGACGAAGTCCTGACTCAAGCATTCTCTGCTTTCGGTTCAGTATCCGAGGCACGTGTGATGTGGGACATGAAGACTGGTCGCTCCCGTGGATACGGCTTCGTTGCTTTCCGCGATCGCGCCGAGGCGGACAAGGCCCTCAACTCGATGGACGGTGAATGGCTCGGTTCTCGTGCTATCCGCTGCAACTGGGCCAACCAGAAAGGTCAGCCTTCAATCTCCCAGCAGCAGGCCCTGGTTGCTATGGGTATGACGCCTACTACTCCTTTCGGACACCACCACTTCCCAACCCACGGCATCCAGAGCTACGATATGGTTGCTCAACAGACTCCCCAGTGGCAGACTACTTGCTACGTGGGTAACCTTACCCCTTATACTACCCAGAATGACCTGGTTCCCTTGTTCCAGAACTTCGGCTATGTCCTAGAAACTCGCCTCCAGGCCGATCGTGGCTTTGCATTCGTGAAGATGGATTCGCATGAAAATGCGGCCTCTGCGATCTGCCAACTGAATGGCTACAACGTCAACGGCCGTCCTCTAAAGTGCAGTGTGAGTTATTGCTACATAGATGGGACCACGGGCTTATATTTACTGACTACCGCAGTGGGGTAAGGATCGCCCTCCTACCGGCCAATTTGACAACTTTTCTCCCCAGCAGGGCAACGTCGCTCCCTTCAACGGCAGCCCTGCTGGTTTCTTCCCCCAATACGGTGGTCCCGCAAACCCCATGAACCAAGGTGGGCCTCATATTCATCCTATCTCTCAGCACTCGCTTACCGGTAGAATAGGTCCTGCCCCTGCTGGTCGAGGCTGGGATCAACAACCCAACAATTTCAATGGGCCTGCTATGGCTGGCCAGGGCTATGCTCAGGCAGGTAATGCCGGGAGCTACGGCCGTGGCCAGCCCATGTCCCCGTCCGGCAACTGGGACCAGTCCAACAACTTCAACGGAGGCTACCAGGCGTAGCTCGGTTTTTGACGGTCTCCAGTCGGTCTGCTCACATACGACACTTCCGGCATTTGCTCACAGAACTAAGTTTATTTAACGTCCCTTCTGTGTTTCTTTCCATAGCACCCCTCTACCATTCCCCGTCACCGTTGATATTTTCTTTCTTTTACTTAAATTGAGTGGATTTTCAAGCGAGCAAGTTGCTTTTGTCTGAAACGGAATTTGTGTGTTGCGCACCCCATACCCCAAGTCCACGTTGATTCGGCTTTTCTTTTTGCTTCTTTCTTTTCTTTTCTCTCTTTTCTCTTAAGCGTGCCTCGCTATCAAGGGTTCCTTGGACTTTTGGCTCTGTCACGCCCGCAAATAAAAGCGACCTCCCTACTCTTCACCCGCGTATTTGGACTGTTGCCATCTTGTTCATTTCTTTTCTCTAGCTGTTTTATCATTCGAGTACATGTGTTGTATCAAATTTGCTTCCATCATTTCTTAGGCTTGCTTTGTTTGATACTCATTTTCACTCAAAAGATTTCATGGCTTGCCATGGATTTCCCGGTTGACACATTGGTCTGGGCACTTTCCCACGAGTATCCGTATATGCTGTGATGAATTTCCTTGAAGTACGCAACACCATTGATCTTGTTTTCTAAGTATCTTTGCCTTGCTGGCGTTCTAGCCCAGATACCAATTTGCCTTTCCTCTTTTTTTCTTTTTGCTGTATTATGCCTTTCCATTTCTCTAGACTCATTGCGTATGGCATTTTTCTTTGTTTATTTTCATATATACCATGTATGATGTACAGAACAGACGGCAGATTGCATGATATTCTCTGTCCCTAGGCTCGCAGGTGAAACTGAACATGCTCTGCGGGGCATTTGAAGTTTACCTCCAGGCTCTTTTTGTGCCAGTTATTATTCCCTGTAGTGTTAATTGATTGGTAAACGACAGCCTTTTTCTCGCTGCATATGTATGCAGTGTGACAATGAGCTATACAGAATGTTTCAGATGGGATAGCCAATGTCCATGTTCCCATCTTTTCTATGACTCTGTTTCTCTGTACGCAGCTTGGAAGCCAGGGCTGGGGTCATTGATGGAATATATGGGTAGTTATACATAGGAATTTCATTTTTGGGGCATTCCGCCAATGACTCTCCTGGTTATATCAGGGGAGATGGGAAAGAGGACATCATAAAAGAAATAGAAGATGAGAACTCATAATATCATCTCAAACCGAATGAATCAGAATGGTCAAAGTCCTACGTCTCAGTTATTTTGATCAAGCCTACCTTTCTATATCAGATGCTGGCTTCTTGTTAGTATATTTATGAGACGCTTTCCAGAGGCTATAGGAAAGCCTTGGACCCTACCTAGGTAGCATTTATCTTCCCTTCTTCTCCTAACAAGGAACGTACTGCAGAGAGGGGGAGAGAGAGAAGACCTTCAACTAGATTCGCCTTGCGCCTTCCGATTGGCCTGGAACATCACGAGGTATACTGAAAGTTGTCTACGGTTATTGCTGCCGCCATGCTTATCCTGTTCAGCCTCCGACAATGCCCAGTAACAAGGCCATATATTCTGTAACTCGGTGGTTTTTACATGTATTTTTTGTATATATGATTTGATCGCATGTCCATTTCCGGGGGGATTTTCGATAAACTGACTCGGTCGAGCCGCACTCATTTGGAGACATCGTTATAGTTGTTCACACGATTTCCAGACTAATGCAGGTACATATGTATTTCCAAATGGCGCCAGTTTGGATAATATGGGGTTTTCCAATAGGAAAAGTACAGGTAGGAACTATGCCGTTTGCCTCTTCCACTACTTCGCCGAGTTACGGAAAGTACACCTCAAATTTGATTTGAGAATATTATATAACTCCTTCTACTGCACATCGTACCTGCTATTTCTGATATTTTATATGCATTGGAGTAAAATTCAAGCCTATTTGAGCGCGTCGCTGATATACTTCACAGTTAACTTACATTGCTGGTGCCTGATATTGCAGGCTACAACGCCACTCCTTTACGGGTCTTGTGCAGGCGACATACATATCTCTGTGCAAAACAGAGACACCAAGGAAGAAACAAACACTGACCCGAGTTCCATCAATACAAGAAGATTGACCCAGCTGACGTTCCAGTTCCTGGTTCCACTTGCACCAATGGATAACGACAGAACCGCGGACTTGGCGGTACCCGAACTATCTCCTCGCACGCGATCAGGCAGTGCAAGTAGCGGCCATAAACGAATCCTTTCGGGTTCCCTTCTTTCGAGACTCTCCTTCCTTCGCGCGAGCCGGGCAGCGCAGACCTCCCTGGACAGAGAACACACAGACATGGACCATGATGGCGACGAAGACCTCCACTCCGGTATGTCGCAGAGCACAGGCAAGGGAGGAACTACCAGCAGCCGGGCAATGTCTGCCGCTCTCGCACAACACCGAACGCGCCGCCGGCGAGGCTCCCTCCGTAAAACTGCATTGCTCGGCACTAGGCTCGAATCGCGCGACAAAAGAGCCACCGCCAAAGCCGCCGAAGCTCTCGAATCCCTCCGCGCAGAACCCAGCCGACTCCCGGCCGCCGAGCTACAAGCCGCTATACAACCAAAAGATCAAACCAACTCCGATAATGGGCCTACACTATGCTCGCCGCGCGGGAGCGAGGCCTTCGACGACCGCGACGATACCCAACAGCCGGCCTGGTTCCGCGCGTCAAATACCCAGAAACCCGTCCGACCCTCAATAAGTCGCCGACGCCAGGGCCTCGCACACCACAATCTCCAAGAACAAGCCACCGACGACGAGGACCTTATCTCCTTCCCTCGCCTCCACTCGAATACAAATCCCCCGGCGGCCGGCACGGGTACCAGCCCCAAAATCGGCTCTGCAGCCGGTTTGCACATATCCCCACCGTCCTCCAGCTCAGGTTCTTTCTATTCGCTCAAACCTCAACCCGAACCGGCATACCTACCCGTCCACCGACATAAATCCTCGCCCCTGGTCACACACCCGGTTGAGATGAAGAGCAGTCCCGATGTGGACGTGGACTACTCCGAGACCGAGTGGTGGGGCTGGATTATACTGGTTGTGACGTGGCTGGTCTTTGTTGTGGGCATTGGGAGCTGCTTCGAAGTTTGGAGCTGGGCTTGGGATGTTGGGGAGACGCCGTATGCGCCGCCTGAGTTAGAGGATGATCCTACTTTGCCGATTGTCGGGTATTATCCTGCACTTATCATTCTCACGGCTGTCATGTCTTGGGTCTGGGTTGTTGTCGCATGGGTTGGTATGAAGTACTTCAAGCATGCTAATATATCCGGGGAGGATATTTGATTTTCCTTTCTTTGTTCTAGCGCATACTGTATTATAATACCCTTCCTTTTGTGAGCGTTGCACGACATGTTTTTCAATGTTTCCGTGGGTTTTCGTTGTAGGCTGACCGATTGTCTTGACAACATTGACTGGTCAATACATGTAGGCTGCGCAAATGTCACAGCTATATTGCTGCAACTGTGACCTCAGTCTCTGGGATGATGAGTTACGAAGAGATACAAGCATCACTAGCATTATGTATTTCCGGCAAGAGACTTCGTTGTCGTGGCCTCGTCTGTATGACCATCTAGTCTATCAACTATGTATATACGAGGGAGCTTTATTAATCACAAATTTGCATCCCCCAACTTTCTCAAGCGCAACATACTATCCTGCAAAGAAGTCGCCAGTAATGTCCCATCAGGGCTCCAAAGATAACTCTCGTGCATCCCCCTATTCTCCGTAGTCCGAGGCGTCCACCCCTCCTGCACGAACCACTTCATGGGCAGCTCACTCAGATTAACATCGCTATCGCCAATACTCTCCCAGTCAACCATCCGTAGGGCCTCCCCATGCTGATGCACAATAACCGTAAGCGTTAGACTCGCCATCTCAGTCCAGTACTTGATCCCCAGAGCACGCGGAATCAAAAGAAGCGAGTTCTTATCACTGGAATACAGATGCGCACACGCATACAGATTATCATATTCCCCATTCTCTTCCCTTTCCCGAATCTGCGCCAAACTCGCAGTAGGATCCTCGTCCGGTGATCCTTTGAGCCGGTACTGCGTTAGCTGGCGATATCGCTCAGGATGTTGCTTGACATCGTCGGCGCGGTTATAGTCCTTCATATCGGTCTTGCGCACGTCCAGACCGGGAAACTCGGGCTCGGAGATGTTTCCCTGTCGCACAGCCTCGATCCACCATTCTGCGTCCACGCTGGGACTGGGAGTCTGGTCTTCTGGCCGCTTCGCCGAAAGAATTGAGTCGAAGCGCGCTTGTGCTGATGTCGGCTGGTGCTGAAAGAGACGCTGCTTCTCGTCACGCTTGAAGGAGCATATGCACGAGAAGCAGATTTTGCCTGCTTGACGTGCGTCGACAGCTCGTGTGCTGTACATGAACCCGTCGCGGATATGTCGCACTGTGTACACGTATGGCGTGTCGAGCCGTCCCGGTAGGATGAATGTGCCCGTCATATCCTGCCGGTATGTCAATTAATTTGAGTCAGTTTGGGGGGAAATTGATGTATGAAATCTTACGTGAATCACTAACCCCTGACCGACGGTCTTGGACGCTGCATAGGCTGATTGGGTATAAACATGTCCGCCGAACGAGCGCGTTCCTTGACCAGGGTTGTAAGGTGTTGCGAGCGAGCGGAACCGCTCAAGCTTTTCTGGTTCGGTGGAGTCGGGAAACGAGATCGAGGTATCTTCGAGTCGCTCTAGCGACATCAACTCAATAAAAGAATGCGGGGACGTCAGCTCGCCGTCATTGTCCTGGGCCCCGCGTCGTGAAGACATAGCGCAAAACAGGCGAGAGGGTTTTGAACTGGGCTTTTTCTCTCCCAAGAGGTACAGGCTGCGCGAAGCAGTTTCTTGCGTCGACAAGGTGGATAGTTTGCGGACCGATGGTACCTGCCCGATCAGCAATACCGGCTCTGGATTCGATGGTGATCCTCCCCGTGATTGTGGTAAGTGAAAATGGGGTTAATGAACCGGGCCTTATACAGTCTTCCGCTGTATAAGGAAAACCCTGTATAATCGTACGGGGAGAAGAGGTGATAAAATTGATATTTGCTAATGGATGTATGGGGATTGGTACCCCGGACTAAGAGACGGGACCGGCCGGTGCCTCGGCTCGTCAATTCGACTCATGCCTTACCTACGATGTACATTATAGAGGTGAATTTTCTGACTATAGACATTTAAAAAAATGAATTGTACGACTTCCGTATGAATCGGCTGTCTACCTATCTACAGGACGCTTAATCCAAATTCGATGTTCTGGATTGATCAAAGGGAATGCATTTCGGCTGAAGCAATTCGCTCCCCAGGTTTACATAAATCGAACAATGGCGGCGTTCAGAGGGTGCAGCATGTCGATCTCTATAAATCAAATAGGGGGTAGATACTGAGCTTTGCTATCGGATTCATGGCCTGTTTGCCATGCTCGACGTTGCCATCCTTTATGGAGCCGAAGAGTGAGGGAACAGGAATTGGAGTAACAGCCACAAAATAGACTTGTAGATCAAACTGGTATTTTGTACAATATGCGCCGATTTTGCCTATAGGTTCAACTGGCAGTTCCCAATGCCCGTGTCATAATAATACAAAGAACGAAAAGAAAAGTGCTGAAATCAAACCCCACGCTCCTAAATCTGATATCAACAACAATCAACCTTTCGTCAAAACAATTGCGTCAATTAGATCTGCTCGGTGATGGTGGAAACGTTGTTCCATTCGACCTTGCCCTCGATATCCTTGATCTCCTCGAGCTTGTCGCCGAGTTTGACAACGGAGAAGTTGATCATACGCGGATCGAGACCGAGAGTGCGGCGGATAGATGATTGAACAGAGCCGGAAGAGTCGAAGCGCATAATGAAGTGGTGACCTTCGGTGTATCGGGCCTGATGTTTCGTGGTGACCCTGGGCAACCGGAAGGTGCCCCAATTGGTGTAGCCGCGAACGACGCCGCCGGAGCGGATGACTTGGGTGCCAGCGTTACGGGCGATTCTGCAGCAAATTATATATATCAGTATTCGATAGGTTCGGATGATGGAGACTGCGGCGATGGTGCTGATTTAGACGTACTCTCGCACCTCGTTGAGGCTGCCCGGGCGGACCTGTTAGCAGAGCGGTCAGCGAATCCAGGCATGTCTTTTAGAGTCAGCATAACAATTCCAATGGAACCAAGACATACAATGGCAATCAGCTCGTACAACATGGCATCGAAGGGGGTGCGAACTAGAGACAAAAATGGGAGCAATGACCATTTGAAGCCAGCAAAATCCGACGAGGTTAGCGCGTTGCTTATCGTAAGTCTTGGCATTTCGTTATCAGGGAAATGCCGTCAACTAAACTCCGCCGGGCATCACCTTCTTTCCCTTCTACTTAAACTCTCCCCTCTTCTCATTTTACTTTCCACGCTTTCAATTCCTTTCCTCTATACACCAAAATGTCCTCCGTCGCTCGCGCCATCCGCCCCTTCACTTCCCGGGTACTTTCCCAGAAGCCTCTTGCCTCCGCCTGCCAGGTTTCGCCTGCTTTCCGTTTCCCGCGGGGAACTAGGAGCTTCTCCCAGAGCCCTCTCTGTGAGTGCCATGAACCCCCAATGCTGTTAAATGCTGCCCAGGACGATGTACAAGACAAATGGACCGGCAGTAAAGCATTGCGATCCCTCAAACTTGCTTCTTGGGGCATTATGATGTCACATTTTACTAACGGCGCACCGATTCGCAATTATAGCCCAGCTGAAGAAGTACACAGAGTCGCACGAATGGATTGAGCTGGCCGACGGCGGCAAGACTGGTTAGTCCACTACCACCCAATCAATTGTTCCATGCACCTGCCTTCGAGCCATTGAACCGACGTGCCAGGTGTATATGGTCTGCCATAGTATACAGGACATGGAGAAGCGAAGTAACTAACACTCTCTACAGCCAAGATCGGTATCACCGAATACGCCGCCCACTCCTTGGGTGATGTAGTCTTCGTAGAGCTTCCCGAGGTCGACCTCGAGGTCGTCGCCGGAGAGCCCGTCGGCGCTGTCGAGTCCGTCAAGTCTGCCTCCGATGTCCTCTCCCCTGTCGCCGGCAAGGTCATCAAGGGTAACAGCATCCTCGATGATAAGGCTAAGACTATCAACGAGAGCCCCGAGGGTGAGGGCTGGATCGCTGAGATTGAGGTTGCTGATGTTGCTGAGCTCGATGCGTTGCTCGATGAGGCTGCCTACAAAGAGACCATCGATGCTTAGATCTGTGGAGTGTGAAGACTATTGTGATCGTGGTTTATAAATGCCTGCCTGTGTTGGATGTGGAGAATTCCTTTTTCTTTTAAAGTGTGATGTTATATTGTCATATATGCCCAATGGTAACCGATTCGGTTCAACGAGAGCGTTTAGATTCGTCGATCCGCAAAAGGATCGATATACCGTCCAACAAGATTTCTGTATTGTGAATGGATTGTTGTTTCATTTCCTTGTAGAAAAATCATGGCCCATATATCTAGATGGATATGTATTCACAGCTAGACCACGCAAGTCTCAAACAGCGGAATGCAGCAGGTCTGTGTACAGGAGGATGATATCATTACAACAGAAGCTATACAGGAGGTATGGATTCACGACAGATCGGACACTGGAGGCGAAGCCTCATCCAGCTTTCCAGACAGGCAGTGTGGAAGATATGACGACAAGGAGTGACCATGTACAACCGGCGACTCAAGATGCTTGAGGCCCCGTCGGTGACGCTACTTCCACCCGAGGCAGAAGAAGGCGGAGGAAGGACAGGCACCTCGATGTCCTGCATGCAAATAGCACAGTCAAATATGGCCTTCTTGCGGTCTTTCCGCTGCTTATCGTCGTCTTTAGAGTCGCTGACAAGATCACGCTCATCGCCCCGCAGGGATGCAATTGACAAAACGCCACCACTAGCTTCGAGATCTTCGTCCGCCCCGGATAAATCGCGCAGCATGGGATGATAATCGTATGCATGCGGCGCCCAGCCACGAGGCACAAAGAAGCGTGGTCCGAGAACGTCCTGGCTGACCAGGATCCAAGCTTGGATCCACACCCATCCAGCCATGATGAATGCGCTTGTATAGTCGGGGCGGATAAACAACACGTTTCCACGGGCTGTGAGGAAGTATAGGAATGGGAAGAGCCGGAGAACACTTTGGCCGGCAACAAAGTCCCATCGAAGCGCCTTGCGGCAATTTCGCATCACGTTGCGGTAGATTTGTGGAACCCAGAAGGAGAGATAGACTGCTGCCAAAAATCGGGTGTAGATCGAGCCGAGGCGTCTCGGTAGGAGGAAAGCCCAGATTGACAGGATGAGCATGCCAAACAGCGCAAGATAGAACCGTGCGTACATCGTTCCTACGTCGCTGCGGATTTGCCTTGGAGTTGGGGGAGTGGTTCGGGTGGCTGGTGGCGGTGAATCCATCTCATCGTCGGGGGCATCTTGGTCGGGCGACAAGATGATTGCGATCGTCCCCGACTCTCGCACCGGAGCAGTGGCAGGCAAAGGCAAAGTTCCTGGACGAGTAGTCGGACCTGATGGATTGGGCGAACGATTTTGCTCTCTTCTTTCTGGCTCTTGCACTGCCCATATTTCCATCATGAACTTCATTCCAATATAACTCACCGACAGAAACGCCAAAAATGATGCCGTGGTCAGAACCAAGAAAGATACTGCCGCGTATAGTTCCAAAACAATGAATGTCAAAACAAATGCATCACCGAGCGCCATCAATGCGACGGTATAGAAGCTGATCCGACTCCGGGTAGAAGGAGTCGAAGCCTCTTTGATCTGTCGGAGAAGCAGGGCGATCTGTGCAACAAAAACACCGGAAACCACGAAGATGAGACGAGCTGCATATTTACTGTACTCTTCATGCTTTGGCCCAGTCACATATAGCGAATCAGAAGGAGGGAACTCGGGGGTTCCTTTCGTTTGAAGTATGTACCCGCAATCTGGGGAAAAGACAACAGCAGACATGACCATAAGAGGAGGATCTGGGATTGGCGCTCCCATAGGATATCTGAGCTCTTGCTCCATTCGCTCCAATAACAATCGGTCAGCAGGGGCATTGTCGAGCATAACTGGATGCTGCTGCAAGTAGATGATATGTTCACATTTAGGTGCAGGAAACTCCATCTGCTCTGTTCCTGCTAGGGAGGACCAAGGGAACAGTGTTGGGGGTCGATTTCGCTTCTCCGAGATGGTGTCTGACAGCGACTTGAGAAGAAGCTGGTGGGACAGTTCGTAAGTGTCAGAAGATAGCATGAAATGCGGCAACGAGAAGATGCCACCAAATTTCTCACTGGTAGTAGTCAAAACGATACTTCCGGTGTCTGGAAAGTGCACACCAAACAAAGAGATGTACCAGGTACTTCCCCAGAAGTCCTCGCTCTCGACCGTCAAACTGGCTCGCATCTCTCTCAAAATTCCATCGCCCATCTGAATCTCTTCACCACCTCCCTCTTCAAGATCAAAGTAAAAGGTGCCCCCATTGCCAGTGATATTATGACTGAATTCATGGGTGAAGTATTCGTGTTCTTCGGCGATGGCCGTCGCGTTCAGAGGCTCAAGGCGATCAGCACCTTCAGTTCGCCGAGTCCAGTCCCCCCGAAGCTTTCCGGTTGAGTTGCGGTATACTGGAAGTAGGAGCTTGGTCAAGTTCAACGTGGGCGAGATGGTGGGGTGTTCTAGACCATCCGGGGGTTCTAATCCGGCATTTGAGACCGCTGATTGTAACTGGTGGCGAGCCAGGCCTTTGACCTGCGGGAAAAGGTCCCAAGCGTAGCTGTCATTCCCCCTCAAGCCAGAAAAAGGAAGCCATCGATCGGCGGGTGGATCGAAGTCGCCATAGTTTGACCCATTCAACAGCCGAAGGACCTGTCGCTCATGATCAAGCTCGCGTTGCCGTGCCCGATCCTCATCGATCAATGGCGGTCGAGACTGAGAACTGAGGAGAAGGTAGAACACCAGCAGGAAGAAGAAAAAGGAGCCGCGGTTATCCATCTATGCCACGCAGCCTCGGCATCGGACTCTTTCTCAAAGACAGACAATAAGCATCGCGATATAGAGAAAGAAAAAACCCGAGAAGAACCGGGGAGCTCGGCTAAGCTACAGAGGGACAAGCAGAAAAGAATTAATGAATGACGAGAGCAGTATAAGTAGGTGTGTATGGAGCGGAGTTGATGATGTACTCGACCCCGGGGAGCCTGCCCGCCGGGCACCCACTCCTTGCTGACTCATGACGCCTCAGGCATGATGGATGGGTCGATATCAACCCTGGAAACGTTCTACTTCGGGATTTATACCCCGTGAAATTAAAAGAAGAGATGAGCAGATTGAAGACTATAGATTCTTATCCGACCATACTTATCCAGTGTTTTTGGTAGAACAGATCAAAAGATAACAAATGCCATTACATTTGTGGCAAGAATTGTCCACTAAATGCGAAGACTCGAATGCTGATATCAAACCAGTTGAATTTTGGTACAAATAGAAAAGCGCATACACACAACGACCATGTCAATCATAATAGCTCTTGCTTTATGATGCAGCAGCCAGGACACCACCCTCGGGCTTTTCATCCCGCCGCCGACGCTTCTCAAGAATGGCCTCGCGGCGCTGTGCAAGCATCTTCAATTGTCTGCTCTCAACACCCTGGAGCCAGTAGCCAAAGCTTCCACCAACACCGGCGAAAAGAGGGTAGACCCAGAGGGATTCCTTGGCGAGGATCGGACGCATCTCGATACCGAGTTGCCAGAGGCGGACGGCAATGCCTGCGGGACCAATGCGTTTAGTTCCAATGGCCATATGAAAAATTCAAACAGCACCGCTACCAAGTAGCATGCGCTTATAATAAATTGAAAGCTGGGGAAGGATATGTCACGTACCGAAGCCGCTCCAGAAGAGTACTTTGTGAACCATGATCGCGGTTGGGCGCGGGGTTGTGGTTGTAATTCGAGGGCGGAGATAGATCCGAGGAAAAGGATCAAGAAGGCGGATGGGTGGACTGGTTAATTCAACACCACAACGGCCGGAGTAAATGGAGGCGGAGTTGGATGTTGCCGTCGCAATAGTACAGGGGAGACGAGGTTGAAGCAAATCAGCGGGCCGCAGTTCCCAATCACGGAACATCAATTCTTCCGATCACAAGTGTTATCGCTTATCGGCCGCGCGACTTTGAATCTCCTCTTGTCCAGGCCAGTCGTGTACTATGCCTTCTGATGAGGCAATGGACAATTCTCAGGGGATAGAAGATTCCCATTCTATGGCTAAACGGCCTATTGATATTGAGAGCGTGAAGCGCAAGAAGTTCAAGACCGATGACCTTCCTTTGTCTGCCGCGCAACATGCAGTCATTGACAAACTCCTACATTCATTCAAGAAGAAGGGTGGCTTTGATAGTGTTCGTAAACAAATATGGGCTGACTTCAACGAAGGAGTATGAGATCATTTACATGCTTTTCTGCGCTCTGCTAATCCTATTTGAACAGGAACTTCGAACCGACTTTACCAACAAGTTGGTCGCACTTGCAGAGTCAGAGATCGATCGCGAGCCAGCGCTGCTATCCCGCGAAAGAGGAAAAGCAGCGACACTCATTGAGGGCGCGGTGGACCGTGGTGATGTCTACAAGAGCGTGGAGGACTCCATCGACCAATTAGCATCCAAACACCTGAATTTTATCCTCGAATCTGTTCGTGAGATCCGATGCCAGGACGTTGGAGAGGAAGTGGCCGCTCGTGAACTCGAGCTAGGAAACAAAACCGATGCAGATTATGAAGCCTACGTCAGCGCCCAGCGGAAGGAGCGGGAAAAAGTGTGGCGCGAGGAGGAGCGCAAACAGAGGGAGATTGAGGAAGAGGAAAAACGCATCAGGGACGAAGAACGCAAGAAGAAACGTGAACTTGAACGACAAAAAGACGAGGAAGAGCGGGCCCGAAGAAAGGAAATTGATGAACAGAGGCGAGCTGATCGTGAACGCCAACGCGAAGAGCAGCGAATTCTCGATGAGCAACGAGAACGAGAGCGGGATGAAAGATATGAGCGACGAAGGCGAGAAGATAGGGAGAGATATCGAGGCTGGGACCGCGACCACAGTCGAACTCGAGATAGAGACCGTCTCCGTGATCGCTCTCCGGCCTATCGCTCTGACCGTGGCTTATCCCCTTGGCCCCGGGATTCAAAACATGACAAGCCATCTACGTCGAATGCTCCCACTCCTGTGCTAGCCCCTCTCGTGGATGAGAAGTCACTTGAGGAGGCTGCTTTGCAAATGTTATTGAAAGAAGGCGAAGAACTTGCAGCCAAGGCTCGACAGAAGCCTGAGTTTGACTTTGAAGAAGCCGAAGCTATTGAAAATGGACTGAAACCGCCAGTATCAACGTTGGGGCCGGCCAAGAGCGCCAATGATTCTAGGTTCTCCAATACCTCTACTAGAGCAGCCAGTCTATCCCGAGATGCTGACGTGAGGCGTGGTTCTCTTGTTGACCGGGGTGATCGGTCCCGACATTTGACTCGGGATCGAAGTTGTAGTCTCTCGCGTCGACGGCGCACGTCCCGTTATGACGCAGATCGTCGACGTGAACGGTCCCGGGATACTTCTGTGAGGTCTCGAGACCGTGATATGGATGCGCGCCGTGGCTACCGCGACTTCCGGGATGACCGAGGTGGTGGAAGCTACCGACCAAGCCGTCGCAGCCGCAGTCGATCAGCCGGCCGGCGTGACCGGGACCGCAGTGTTGGCCGCGATAGAGATAGAATACGGGATCGATCGCGGTCGAAAGACCGTGACCGAGACCGCAGCCGCAACCGAGACCGAGATCATGACAATTATCGTCCTCGGCGCAGTCGGCCCTCTCGCTCACCCGTACGCCGACGTTCTCGCAGTCGCTCACGCTCGCGCCGTCGTGTTCGTGACCGAGGGCGGTCACGTTCTCGATCTACTCGACGGCGCTCTCGGTCTCGGCGTCGCTCGCCTTCTCCCACTCTAGACATCGATCGCTACGTGCCCTCCACCAGCAACAGGAGCAAGTCACCCCGTCGCCGGGTCCGATCTCCAGAGCGAGAGCGAGAACAGCGACCCCGGTTAGCTGACATTGACCGTTACAAGCCTGTATCTGAACGTGATAAGGATCTGACTCAAGCAAAAGATGGAGATATTGAGGTTGGCACGGTAAAAGAAAAGGACAACGAAAAAGAAAAAGAGAAGGACGTGGATGATCGCCGACCTCGTCGACGAACCCCTAGTCGCCGAAGGAGTCGTAGCCGACGAAGAAGCCCAAGTCGACGAAGAATTCCAAGTCGACGACGAAGCCCAAGTCGACGACGAAGCCCAAGTCGGCGACGAAGCCCAAGTCGACGACGAAGCCCAAGTCGACGACGAAGTCGCAGTCGCAGAAGGAACCGGAGCCGATGATTTTCCGCAGATGTTTTTTTCCATGTATAAAAAGACCAGGGAAGCTTTTTTTTACCGGCTTGCTTATTTTAGACTACCCTGCAATAATAACATGTATGATCAGAGGAACTATAGCGATTGAATATCCTTGCCATCTACGACTTGTACCTCAATTTCGTCTAAATTTCGGGTTGAACTCATCTCGATGCTGACGTAGATCACATGCATCGATAACAGATAAGCTTATTCGTTATCAGTGCTCCACCTAAAAAAAGCTCAACCAGACTCGCCAACTTCCAGTCTTCCAAGACACAGACGAAACACGTGGGCTATCGGACACTGAGATCACATTTAGCCATACAAAATTCCTGGACAGATATTGCCAGCACGCCTTCTAACCCTTAAACTCCACATCAGCGCATCACAATCGCCCAGAAATCACTGCGACTCCCAGCAAACCGCATGCCTCGAAGAGACATCCAAAACATGCCGTCCGCAACGACAAGATCCGAGGCTACTGCAAGCAATCCCTCTCCACAAACCCTGGACCTAGCGGACCGCACCGCGCCCCGTCGACAGCGCGCCCACTCTGCTGAATCATCCGACTCCGACCCAACTTCCTCTTCAGGCTCTTCTTTAGAGAATGATAGCGAGAGCGAAAGGGAAGACGAACAACATTCTGATCAAGAAATGAATGGTACCAGAGAGTCGATCACCCACGCACATGCCTCTGATCCATCCTCCTCACTACCTCGCATCGCCGGCCGCCCGAAGCCGCGCATACATCGCATTGAAGGCGCTTCGGGGCTTTTGTCGCGGCTCAACGCTTTCTTGCCAAAGATGAAGGATGCAAATGAGGATTTGAAGAGGCAAATTGAAGCTGGGGAGGCTGGGGGTCTGGTTCTCGATAATGCGGATGAGAATGGCGATCAGTATATTGAGATGGTAAGACTCATTGGTTGGGCTTGATGGTTATGATCGGGTTTGCTAACGGATTTTAGGATCTCGGTCTTGGGGTTTTGGAAGAAAAGCGCGATGGTGATTCTTCGAGTGATGAGGAGAGTGATGACGAAGAGTCTGAGGGTGCTGGGAAGATCCCTCAGGAGATCAATGACTCGGATATCATTGGGAAGCTTATGGGAGGTAAGGGTAAGAAGTCGAATACGGATAAGCCGTCTATCGAGGAGATGGCCTAGTAGACACTTCCGATTTGGTGGTGGGTTGCATTATTTATTACATTTGGTTGAGATGTGTATGGTCTTGATCCAATCATGGCGTCTACTGGCTTGACATGGTAGTTCATGGTAAATTACAACAAACTCTCCCGGCCTAAGGTGCAGTACAGTCAGCTGGGTATTGAGCAAACTATGCAGCCAAATTCCGGCGCACAGTATGCCAACTCTCTGCGTGTGCCCCAAATTGAATAGTGTATTTTTTATTGTTGTGATGGTACTTTTCAGCAGCTTGGGTTGGGCGATTGCTTGAGGAGTCATTCTTGATATTGCATGGAATAATGCATATCGTGGGCTCTGTGTTATCATTTGGCGTCTAATGTTTTGCTTTTTTTCTCTCTCTATAGAAGTGGCTCTAAACTAATGGCAGGCACAAAGACAAATACATTCATTCCCTATATATGCAACTCATCAGAATTCAAGTCTAGAAAACGGATATGGAAGAAAAGAAAATACTAAAACAAAATACGAGCATATCGCGGATCTCTATATATGCATGATCCCATCATACACTATGGCCGAATGACATTATTAAAAAGTGATAATTTTGCGTTTCACCGTCTCATTTTTTAGACCACTTCCTTGATACGGCAAGTCCAGCCGGATTCTTGGCTCAGAAGAGGCAAGCTGTAGCAGGTCAGTATACTGATTAGAAAGAGAAGGGAAGGAGTGAACTAACCTCGCACCTAGACACCAGCCCAGCTCGTTGTTCTTGATCTTCTTAGCGATCTTGACCTCGCGGGACAAGGGCATTTCGTAACCGGTGTGCAGCAGACCCATCATGAAGCTGAGATCCATACACCAATCCGGACGATTCCGAAGTTGCACGAGCGCGTTATCCTGATTCTCGAACTTGATACTTTCGAAGGCCTTCCATTCGCTCTCGCCAGCACAAACAGTGGAGGTCAGCTGGTTAAGCTCATCCAGAGTGAAAGATTCCGGCATTCCGAGAGGAGCCGTGCGGTCGAAGAAATAAGAGAAGATGTACACGTCCTCTCGGGCGAAAGTCTTCGAGAGAGAGGGTTGGTGGACGCCGTTGAAAGAGCATGGTGCAAGCTTGCACTCGCCGCTCTTCTTTAGGATCTTCTCGGCGATAGCACGGCACTGGGGTCCCATAGACTTGTCCTTCGGCCCGACCATGGTCACCTTGACTTCTGGCCCAAGGGGATGATCAGCAGGGAATTTTAGCTTAACTCCTTCCTTCTTCATTCCTGGGCCAATGCAGGGGTTGGAGATGGGCTGGTCAACCCAGGACAGGTCCTTGGGGCTCTGGGCTAGCATCGCCTCCACGACTACGGTGTTCATGGCCTCGCGAGCAGACATGAGCCCATATCCAAGATGAGAGTGCTGGTACAGCTCAAATTGGCGGCCACCGAACTTGAGGTCATACTTGTGGTCACCAGCGGCAAGGTGCTCCGGCATACCACCAGCCTTGCTCTGCTCGAAGGTAGGCTGGAATACAATCTGAGTGGAACCGCCACCCAGATCGAAGACGGCAGCCGTGGGAGTCTCATCCGGGCCACCGATCTTGCCCAACAGGTAGTTGGTTGTAATCCAAGCATAGACACCTTCGTCTGAACCATCCATGATCTGGACACCGCCCTTCTCCTTGGAGACAACGGGGAAGGGGTAGACGGTCTCCAGGCGGTGTCTAACGGCTTCTAAGATCTTGTTGCTCATTTCAGGACCCAGAATACGAAGTCCGGCCGTGGCCTTGACGGCAACCGGAGAGCACGACCTGTACTCCTCAGGAACCGACTTCACAGCGACATCCATAAGAGGGTCTAGACTCAGAGCTGCACCCTCGGCATCCTCTCCATAGGAGCTGAGACCAGAGCCTCCATCCTTTACTTTTGTTTGTTCGAAGACCTCGTTCTCAAGTTCTGGGGTTGGGCCGCAATTGTTGAATCGGTATACATGAATCCGGGACCCAGTGCTGCCAGCATCGATCATAAGAGCGTACTGAATAAGAGGCTTGGACGAATCAAATGGCTTGGTGCATCTCGAAGTGGACGCACCACTGCTTGGAGGTGGTTGCTCTACCAAATAATCAGTTCTGCGAACGGCAGCACGCAAGGGGAACACCAACCAGTGGTAAGATGCGAAGCGCTCGGCTGGGACGGGGAGAGCCAAACCAGGACCATGAAAATGAAGGCGATGATTGCCCCTGTCTTCAAGTAACGCGATCTCTGGGTCTGTGCCATGTTGACGGGTCGTTTGTCAGAGGACTGACTGGACGCAATAGAGTGCGGGATAGCAGATACGTCGCTGCGGGAGATGGAGCGGTGGCGGGTGGCCGACTCTATGTAGTCAGATTTGCTGTTATGGTTTTGATTGTCGACTCCAGTCGACATTCGAGCAGTTGTCGGATTATAAGGGTGCAGTGACAGGTGGCGTTTGTCGCTGGCGCAAGAATGGCTGAACGATCAGACCAGGTTAAGAGGAAGAATGAAACAAGTAACCATTGATCCCGATGTCCTCCAAAAAAACGCCAAGCAAGTCTAGGGGAAAAAAGGGGATGGATGTAAAGAGGTAAAATTGTCGGGAGAAAGGAGATTCAGGGTTTCATGGTTGTGGCGCAGATGTGGCGCGGATGCATGCATGGATGTACAGAGTGAGATTTACGCATATAGGTACGATATAAGATCATAACGTCTGTCTCTTATACTAAGAAACGGGCATTCTTCTAAAAATAAAGAAAAGGACAACGCTCCAGCGAACTTAAAGCAGGCGACTTCGCGATTTTGTGGGTTGCAATTTAATTAAGTTAGCAGTGGAAAGTAACTACATATGTACCTATATTGCAGAATTGAGTGTTATATACTCCATACAACATACACGAAATACAACAGAACAATGTTGGAGTGTACTCACCTCCCTACGGAGTAAGAGAGTACAGCTTGTATTATTAGCATGTACTACAACATACTAGTAGTAATTAATGGATTTATTGCCAGTACGTCCCGATTCCCAATCTGAGGGAGAAACCTCCATTTTCCATGTATTAAGGCAGCTAATTTAGACTACACGCCGAATGTTGGATGTTCTCGCCATGCAATTAAGCTCACACTAGTTGATAGTACGTGCCTAGGTATGTACAGACATCATGAATTACTATGTCAGATTATCTGGCCGGAAGCATCACCTTCCAAGGTCGGATGCCCGGGGCCGGTCAGCCTGGTTTGCTAATGTTTGTCATGTTTGCATTAAGAGGTATTTGACCTCCCCATATCTAGCGTCCCATCCATCGACTTGTTCAATTACTAACGCCCTCTCTATTTTATCTTTGCAACGCCCCATACTTTCCTCTCCTGGCGAGCTGGGCGCCCTTCTACGACTCCTGCTATATTCCCCGCTAGCAGCCGGCAATATGAACCATACACGCGGTCTCATATCATCCGCCCAGGCCCTACGCCAGATCTTCATCACACCCGTTCGCACCTCCAGAGTTGGGATTCTTGTATTTAGGCCGCTTCAGAATAGGCCCCAGACTCGTTTTTTTCAACAATCCCGTTGCCTAGAGCTTCGAGGATACCGACCACCCGTCGAAAAGCCCCCGATAAACGAAGCTATCCGTGCATCATTTGTCCAAGTTGTGAACGATGAAGGCGACCTCGACCCTCCGACGAGACTGGAGGATGTCCTTGAAAGCTTTGACCACTCTGAGTTCTTTCTTCTCCAGGTGCAAGAAGGAGACTATGACAACCCGCCGGTTTGCAAGGTCCAAAATAAGAAGGAAGCGCGAGCACATGAAAAGGCCAAAGCAAAGTCAGCCCGCTCATCGAAGGTTACGTTCAAACAAATTGAACTGAACTGGGCAATCGATGCCCATGACCTGTCACACCGCCTGAAACAACTCTCGACCTTTTTGGAGAAAGGCCGCAGGGTGGAAGTCCTATTGACTACCAAAAAGCGCAAGCGCAAGCCCACAGTGGATGAGATCAAACAGGTCATGCAGAGTGTTTTGGACACAATCAGAGAGGCCGGTGGAACTCAGACAAAAGCAATGGAGGGGGAACCTGGGAAGCAACTCAAGATTACTGCACAGAAGAATATCTAGCGGAAAGGATTGGTCACATGTATATTATATCGCATTGAACTGTACAACGTGGTATCGGTTGTATAGCGCTGTCTGTTATCACTGTTAGACTATTGTTCCAGAACTGAATGTATTGGCACCGTGATACCTGATGTCACTTGTAAATATCTTTAAAGTAGCCCTGAAGAGCTGCAACATAAGGCCATTCGAACCCTCAGCATCAAGACACAATTGCCGCACGGATCACCAAAAAGTATGCATAAAATTGAGGTCCCATTATCCCCATGTCCAACATCTAAGTATTCTGTCCGCAATTCGAGGTCTGTGATTGGCTGATGACTAAGCCGTCCTGAGGATCCATCCCGGAAGCCATCTTAGTAGAAAATTTGGTGTTGATCTGGGCTTCTTCTCTCCCATCCTTACTCCATCTCCTTAATCTTTCTTTTTAGTTCTTGATTCCATCGTTTCCTTTCGATTGAACCAAGATGTCGACCATCTCCCGTTCATTGAACCTCCTGGCGCGCACTAGCCGGTCCTCCCTGCTGCGTCCGACTACCGTCAACCCCGTTCACCATGTCTTCAGCAACAAGGTTGCCGGCCGTGGATTGGCTACTGCTTTCGAGCGTAACAAGCCCCACGTGAACATTGGTAAGATCCTGTCGCTGGCGCATAATCCATTTCCACGCTAAAACGTTATTGCCCAGGTACCATTGGTCACGTCGATCACGGCAAGGTAAGCTATTTGCGACTCGTTCCGACATCTCCGCCCTCCGAACACCAAATTTAACCCGTCCGCTCATAGACCACCCTGACTGCCGCCATCACCAAGTATCAGGCCTCTAAGGGCCTTGCCAACTTCCTCGACTATGCCTCCATTGACAAGGCCCCTGAGGAGCGCAAGCGTGGTATTACTATCTCGACTGCCCACATTGAGTTCGCAACTGAGGACCGTCACTACGCCCACGTTGACTGCCCTGGTCACGCTGATTACATTAAGAACATGATTACTGGTGCTGCCAACATGGATGGTGCCATTGTCGTCGTTGCTGCCTCTGATGGTCAGATGTACGGCCCCCAGTCTAGAAAGCTAGTTTGAAGTGTGTGCTGACGCAAACCACGCAATAGGCCCCAGACCCGTGAGCACTTGCTGCTTGCTCGTCAGGTTGGTGTTCAGAAGATTGTTGTGTTTGTTAACAAGGTCGACGCTGTCGAGGACCCTGAGATGCTGGAGCTCGTCGAGCTCGAGATGCGTGAGCTGCTCTCCTCTTACGGATTTGAGGGTGAGGAGACTCCTATCATCTTCGGCTCTGCACTCTGCGCCCTAGAGGGACGCCGCCCTGAAATTGGTACTGAGCAGATTGAGAAGCTCATGAAGGCCGTCGACACTTGGATCCCCACCCCCGAGCGTGATTTGGATAAGCCTTTCCTTATGTCCGTTGAGGAAGTCTTTTCTATCCCTGGCCGTGGTACTGTTGTTTCCGGCCGTGTCGAGCGTGGTCTCCTGAAGAAGGATACTGAGGTTGAAATTGTCGGTGCCACCGACTCTGGTAACCCCATCAAGACCAAGGTTACCGATATTGAGACCTTCAAGAAGTCCTGTGACGAGTCCCGTGCTGGTGACAACTCCGGTCTGCTGCTCCGCGGTATCCGCCGTGAGGATATCCGCCGCGGCATGGTCGTTGCTGCCCCTAACAGCACCAAGGCCAACAACAAGTTCCTCGTTTCCATGTATGTTTTGACCGAGGCTGAGGGTGGTCGCCGTACTGGTTTCGGTGCCAACTACCGCCCCCAGGTCTACATCCGTACTGCTGGTAGGTCGAATTTCCACTGATCTGATCTGATATCAAATCGACATAAGGTATGCTAACAATGCTCTAGATGAGGCTGGTGATCTCAGCTTCCCCGACGGCGACATGGCCAAGCGTGTCCAACCAGGTGACAACGTTGAGATGATCCTCAAGACCCACCACCCTGTTGCTGCCGAGCCCGGTCAGCGCTTCAACATCCGTGAGGGTGGCCGCACCGTTGCCACTGGTCTGATTACCCGTGTTGTCGAGTAAATGGTCCGCTCACACCCATGGTCAGGCAAGCGAATTGTCTGACCCTTGTATTATGAACCCCTTTTCTTTAACATCTTGTTTGTTTTGGCACCTTTTATTCCACAGCGCCGGAATCATCGATCAGCACGAGGGATCCGGGGGTAAACCGGAGTCTTCGCTTGAATCTTGTTCATGTACCTCTACTGTCTTGGAGACGTAGTCGGATTTTCTTTCATTTCTCCACTCCCGTGAAAATGTATTCAGACCAAATTCTTCCTAGGCTCATATATAATTCCAGTCAAGTTCAAGTCAATGTGTACACGATGTTTTGCTGCCCGACCCTCATTTGGTCTATTCCATAAGAAGAACGAATATAGAAGCTATATGCATACCTTCGGACATCATCGGTACTCAGCTACAACTTCGCCGTTGGGAGAGCCACAACCGATAACTCTATCGTCGATATTAAGGTTAAAGATGTGACGTCGCAAGTCCGGGACTTCGATTTATCATATGGCAAGAAGCCTGTATCTGCACCTTGGTCTTCAGATAATGGGGTATTTGGATTCTGGATCGGGATCAATGAGTATCGCGCCTCAAGACACCGTTGCCTGTTATGTTCTAACGTTTCCAATTTGTAGCATTGGCTGGGGTCATCAAAACACCCAACCTAGTACAGGTGCCGACATGAATGCCCAGTACAAACGTCTCGTTGAAAGATATATGCATCTGGCGGACGGAAGTTCCTTTTCCTCAATGTCCCGCTTACATATTGGAGTCCGATGATCATTAAAGAGGGGCCGGAAGCCGTTAAAACGTATGCTACGTGAAGGTTTACAATAACGGTCTTCAATCAATGATCAATGACTTTAAGTCGAGTCGTACTGGCGTACGTTGAGATCTCTTTCATCGTTTTATACAACTAAGATGATCGTAGACTACTATCGTTATTTACGATACTTGGTCCTTTATGCTGAAGATACTGGACGATCCTCAGGCATATAGATTTCCGAATGCCACTTGTTTCAATGAGAATAGAACCTCCTGTATTTGGTGGAATCGTTATCACCCTGGGCAGAACTACCATAAACTACAGGCAGCAGATATGATTCAGTACTTGCAGCCTTTCGGTGCTTGATAAACCAAGACAGAGAGAGATGTATAGTGGATTACAAGGGGTTACCAAAAAGCATATCATGGAATAAACAACGTTGTGAATGAATCCTTAACACGTATATGTTGTAGATGGTAGATAATATAAATACCCATACAACATACTGTTGTATGGTACCTTGGTAGACCTGTGGACGGAAGTATATTGCATCTGATTGGCCCGGGCGAAAATATCGCACCACTTCGGCCGAACTTGACGGACGAACATCTATGAGAGTGTATTCAACGGCTGCGAACTTCTCTTTGCTTAAGATTACGTGGGACTGGTTTGAGCTCCAGGGTTGCCTTGACTCTTCAGAGCTCTTGCGCCCCTTTCTCTGTCGTCTTGTCTTCCGAGATCATTCCTCGCCAAAGGACGATGCTGCACAACCTACAATGGTCACTAATCTGATCAACTTCTTTATCAACACAACGTCGGTGGACAGATGATCTTAGACTTGCCTTTTCGCTGTACGGGTTAATATGGAACCCTGGACAGACCAAGAACCGGCGCGAAAGCGGATGAGAAAGGGGACCAGAAGTTGCACAGAGTGTATGTGTATCAATCGACATTTGATATGTCTGCGCTAATACCGTTCAATTACAGGTCGGCGACGCAAGATTCGATGCACATTCCACCCCAACCGTCCAGAAACTTGTAATGAGTGTCGGTCCAGAGGCATGAAATGTGTCGATCAAGAACATGCCGGTCTTACCCCTCCATTATCCGGCTACCAGCGGACCTCCCAATTTGGCGAACAGCCATATAGTCTCCGCGAGCGAGTCGCACACCTGGAGAACCTCGTGGAGGGGCTGACCAAGCGACTAGACCAACGGGACTCTAACACTCCGCCTTGTGAGCTTCATGGGATAAAACAACGTTGGTATCTCCCGGATGCGGGTGGATTGATGTCGCGTGACTGACATTAGCCAGCGGACGGTATAAAAGCCCATTCAAGACCACTGGCAACTGAGCCAGACGAACTAGGCCCATCTAGTGACCAGATTTGCAATGCGCCGATACTACAACTGTTTGACAACTATCTCGTGAGCCGCCAAGAGGACTCGTCGAATAATGATAAATTCGCCGGTGTTCAGGATATGTCGCCAAAGGCCGAAGCGGTGCGTGCAGAGCTCATTTCTCTTCTGCCTCCCGCGGAGGATATGAATAAGATAGTCAACGCGTCCTTCCATTGGTTCGTGTGGCAAGATCATTTCCCGGAGCTGTTCGATCGAGAAGTCGACAGACTCGTTTTTAATGCAAATTGTCGCGATAATCTAGTGGCTCCCGCCGAAGTCGCGAAGGCACTTATGTGCCTGTCTATCAGTGCGGTTCATGCCCCGTCTGAATTTGACTTTGGTACTTTAACCGTGCCCTTTGAGCCTCAAAAATTCTCTGATCAATGCATTGAGATGGTGGACCGTCTAATCGTCCGTGATGACAACTTCGCGGCCACACTGCCCGGTATAGAATGTCAGATGTTACTTCACAGGGTTCATTTGACTGATGGCCGGCTCCGGAAAGCTTGGCTGGTGATCCGTCGGGCAATCGAGTTTGCCCATTTAGCTGGAATGCATCTGTCCACTAAGGTTCCAAGGCCAGGCGACTCTTTTTATGAAAGGCGCTTAAAAATCTGGTGTTCCCTGGCGACATCGGATCGGTTCCTGAGTTTGATTCTTGGCCTGCCTTACGGTATCAGCGGTCAATTCTTTTTGCCACAGATGGAGCAACGTCTCAATTCAAACCTATCAGCTCCCGAGGAATACGTGTCGCGCATTGGCATTATCACGGGCCATATGGTTGACCGAAACCAAGACCCTTCCAAGATGACTCTCGCAGCAACCTTGCGACTGGACCAAGAGCTGCAGGATTCTTGGGAATCCATGCCAAGTCACTTCCAAGCCGCAGAGCCTAGTCACGATGAGAAACGGGAACACTACATTGAGAGGGTCCCGTTGCAGTTTATGCTCAAGCTACTGCGTGCTTTTCTCCACCTTCCCCTGATGCTGCGATCTCCCCACGAGCCTCAATTCCGTCCCTGCCACACAATCGCAGTTCAATCCGCAAGAGAAGGGCTCGTCCTATACCAGGTCCTTCGATCTAACATCAAGCCCTATTTGTGCAAAATGATCGACTTTATGGCCTTCACGCTATGTCTTCTTTTGATATTACACTTGCAAGGCTATTCCGACGAGAATCCAGATCAAAGTAAAGAACAAGATGAACAAGACTGGGATATGGTAAAAAAGGTCATTGGGATCCTCGGTCAGGCGGCAACGGAGTTGGGAGGTTCAGTTGCTGCCGAGTCTGCAAACATTCTCCGCGCCATCCACGACACCAAGGATTTCAAGCGTGACCGGAACTGCATCTCGAGCTGCAAAATAACGGTGCCGTATTTTGGTACTATTACAGTCGGTGCAGGAACCAAGTTCTCCAAGGGTCACCCCAAAACCAAGGAGCAGACATCAGTAGTATCAAGCAGCATAGGGACAGAGGCCTCTTGCTCGGAACAATGTCCTAGCCAGCTCTATACGCCGCCGATGTCAGACCCTGAAGGTGCGCCGAGTACCAACACTGATGCCTTGAATGTTGCTTCCTTCACACCCACGATGGCGCCTGGATATTCAGAAGAGTCATGGCTCTCGAGGAGTGAAACAGTGGCGAACCCATATGTTGGCCTGGAGCTCAACGCATTTAGTGGTCTGTTCGATGATTTTGGGCAGTATATGTGGCCAAACCACAGTGTTGACCTCGGACTTGATCAGGGCTGGAATCTGAACTGGTCAGATGGTGTGCCACCACCATGAGTTTAGATACCCTGTGTTTCACGTACAGGCTTAAATATGTATATGCTGTAATTTAGAACATTTGACGATAGAAATGAGATTTCTATCATCTGATTGCATGGCGAAGGATCTGTCGCCAGACACCGGTGAGGTCCAAATGGACAAGCAGTATTGGTTCCCTACAGTGCCAATACTATTAAGAGATTAAATCTTAATGTCCTCAAGTGCTGTTAATAAATGTAGTAGAATAGATTGGAACAAATCGAGTCTAGAGTGGTCCCTTGACGTCTCGCGGGGGCTAAGGGGGTTTATGTAAGACTGTTTCTCCAGTCCATGGATGTTATCAACCTCGGACTGATCATCTCAAATGAACCTGTGAAAGGACCGTGTGATCTCTGAATTGTTCCCATTTCCCCGTTCGATTAGTCTGTTGCTTTTTCCACTTGCATGTCCGCTAGATCCTAGTATATCTTTTCTATTTCAACTCCCTCTTGCCAGAACTCCTCCCCCCTCAACATACACAGAGCAGAAGATAAACATGGCTGAGCGACGCCCCTCAGGGTTGGAAAGGAGCCCAACTGCGCCGCCGGCTCTCTCAAATGGCCACTTTGCTTCGATCGGCGCCGAAGGCGACGCTGCCTCCTATGAGCACGGCGTGCAGGTGATTGATGAGAATAAGGAGTTCAAGTACGGCCACCTCCATCTACTATGGTTCATCCAGTTTATAACGCTCGAATGCTGATCGCATCACTACAGTCCCAACCTGTCCAAATATTTGTCCCTTGAGAATGTCACGTCGGCTGGTTTCAATTACCATCTCATCTCCGTGTTCGGCTCGCAATCCACCGGAAAGTCCACACTGCTCAATCACCTGTTCGGTACCGAGTTCTCTGTGATGTCGGAGCTGGAGAGAAGGCAAACGACGAAGGGTATCTGGCTTTCGAACAACAAGAAGCAGGGCGACGCTGGCGCGGCGGAGCGCATGGCTGATAACATCTTGGTCATGGACGTGGAGGGAACTGACGGTCGCGAGAGAGGGGAGGATCAGGATTTCGAGCGCAAGAGTGCGCTCTTTGCGCTTGCGACGAGTGAGGTCCTCATTGTCAACATCTGGGAACACCAGGTGGGATTGTACCAGGGAGCCAACATGGGGTTGTTGAAGACCGTGTTCGAAGTCAACTTGCAACTGTTCCTAAAGGATAAACAGTACGTATCCTTGTGGTCGTCCGCTTCTCTATGCGCTTTGAGTGCTAATCTCTCTACAGTACCACCCACCGGTCCCTCCTATTCTTCGTCATTCGTGATTTCATCGGTACCACACCACTCAAAAACCTACAGAAGACATTATTGGAAGACCTCTCTCGTCTTTGGGACACTATATCGAAACCTGCGGGCTTGGAGAAGTCGACAATTCACGATTACTTTGATTTCCAATTCTACGGACT
This sequence comes from Penicillium egyptiacum, assembly GCA_911456345.1. Classification (NCBI taxonomy): domain Eukaryota; kingdom Fungi; phylum Ascomycota; class Eurotiomycetes; order Eurotiales; family Aspergillaceae; genus Penicillium; species Penicillium egyptiacum. The sequence continues at coordinate 112,621 of CAJVRC010000891.1, forward strand.
GCCGCACAAGGGTTATCAGCCTGACCAGTTTGTGACGGAGGCAAACAAGCTTGGCCTGCGTTTCCGGGAAGGCCACCGAGACCCAAAGAGGGATGCCCTTAAGGGCGAGTTCTCCGAAGGAGGAGTCTTCCTGCCTGAATACCATCGCCGCATCCCGGCTGATGGATTCTCACATTATGCGGAGGGAATTTGGGATCAAATCGTCAATAATAAGGACTTGGATTTGCCCACACAGCAGGAGTTGCTTGCGCAATTCCGCTGTGACGAAATCCTGCGCGAGGTAATGATCGGCTTCGATGAGGCAATCATCGCATTTGAAGATAAGCAGGCCGAGTCCGTCCGTGTTGGTGCGCCTGAGGTACTAGGGGGACTTGGTGTTGCCATGCGTGCTGCGCGCGTCAAGACCCTAAGGAGCTTTGAGACGGAAGCTAGCCGATACCACAAGGGCGTTTATCAACGGAAAAGCGCGGAGCTTCAGGGCAAGGTCGATACCCGCCTCAAGGCACTTTTCCACGGCCAGCTGTCGGCAGCTCACAAGTCTGGAATCCGCGACTTCAGTGATTCTGTCAGTGCTGCTGTCAAGGATGGCCAGAAGAAGGGCGGTAGCTACGACTTCGCCGAAATCGTCACCAAGGAGACCCAGTCTTCGTTGGAGAAGTTCGAGGAGGTCGCCCACTCCACATTGGTGGATGGAGCTTCTTGGAGCAACTACACGCAAGAGCTATCTTTGTATAAGAAAGAATTGGCTGAGGTCAGTGCCCGTCTGCGCCGCGATGAAATGAGACGTCTGGCCACCCGCGTAGAGCGGTGGGTTCAATCTCGTCTGGGTGAATCTGTGGGCCTTGAGTTCAATGCCCTCGGGTCTGGAAGAGCCGGCGGTGGAGCTCCCGAGAATGGAGAGAAACCTACCGAGAAGGCCTTCTGGGATCGGATCTGGAACTTGTTTGAAGAGACTGTTCTTGACGCTGAGCGGAGATTCACGGACCGTGCGAGCAGCTTCGATGCTAGTATTGATGAGGTCGATGTTGGCCTTTGGCGACTGCGGCGCAAGTCTTGGGGTGTTCTCCGCGCGAAGATTGAAGAGGAGATGATTGAGGGTAACTTGCTCCTCAAGCTTCGGGAAAACTTCGAGGACAAGTTCCGCTACGACGAAGCCGGCGTGCCACGTATCTGGCGCCCAACTGATGACATCGAGGGCATTTACACCCGTGCTCGCGAGTCTACTTTGACGGTGATTCCTCTTCTGTCTCGTTTCCGCCTGGAGAGGACTACTGCCCCGCCCCCGCTTGACCGATGGATTGGACACACTCCAAGCACCGCGACACCTGCGGACGAGGAGGATCTGGCCCCCATCGGGGGTGTGGACGAACACGAGGGCAAGAGTTTGGAAGAAGAGATGACAATTCTTAGTGATGGGAAGCGCCAAGAGCTCACTGTACGATTTAAGAAGGCCGCAGACGGTGTTTACGTCGAGGCCAAGCGGAGTGCCATAGGCGGTATGACACAGGTCCCCTTGTATTTCTACGGTTTGTTGCTGGCTCTAGGCTGGAACGAAATCTGGGCTGGTAAGTTTTCATTGATGAATCCTTCATTTTGGCATTTACTGATGTACTCCTCAGTCCTACGCAACCCAGCTTACTTTATCCTGCTATTTGCGTTTGCCATTGGCGCATACGTCACTTATCAGCTTAACCTGTGGGGTCCCATGCTGAAGATGACCGAGGCCGCCTCCCAGCAAGCTCTGGAAGAAGGCAAGCGCCGCCTGCGTGAGTTCCTCGAATCCTCTGACACTGGCCGCCAGGCGATTGCTATGTCGGCTGGGGAGCGTACCGGGTCTTCAGACCGAAAGGAAGAGTATGAAATGTCGGATATGCAAAAGCATGGCTCGAACGCTAACGACGACCTGGATGACATGTAACTTTTTTGCTTGCTGTGCTCTTCTGGCGATATCACCCTGTACTGTACTTTCTGTAGCTTCTATATGCATACCACATGGACTTGGGACTACAATCTCTTTGGGAATAGGGGATCTGACTTTGACATCAACACAGGAGGTGGGACGCCAATACAAGAGGTAGCTGTGATAGACCAAGGTTGATACTTGGCCCTTCTTCATTTCGTTGCATGATTGCATGGGTCAGAACCGACTTCGACATCAGCTCTTTTGCTGAGACTTGATTGGGTTTAGTATCTTATCCTGCATTGTTAGTATCGCAATGGCCGAACAAGCCCTGGAAAGACCATTGAGGTTAACTAAATTGGCAATGAGCTCTCATTGCGGGGGTCATACCCACGTCAAGGGACCGGACTTCCTCCGAGGTGAGGGGTTGTATCCAATCTTCCAGCGTCTACATTAGCTTGCTATTTGAAGCTTTGAAATGGTTCAGCTAATCTTCTTCTCCAATCCTCTCCACCCCGAGCCATGTCTGGTATTCCCAATCTGCCAGAGACATTCGATGATCTCCCCGACAAGCGTCGGTTCTGGCCTGGGGCCCCAGGGTCAGAAGAAGAAGGACTGGGAATGCTCCGCCTTCTAACGCCCGGGTTAGTTGCTCGAGCCGCGCGAACACAAATCCAGACCGGCGAACGGGTATGCTTAAACTGGAACATGGAGAATTTGAGTCCACCAGGTAAAACAAGGCACATGACCATCGAATAAATAAGGAACCATAAGACTCACGACTCGATGAAACAGGGTTCGGTCGCAAACCATTCGAGCACCGTGTCAAATGGGTCGCCGAGGGCGTCGCCTTCGACGACGAGTATCACTTCAACCCACAGCAATCCTCTCAGTGGGATGGCCTCCGGCACCACAATGCGCCAGCCCCAGCAGCAGAAGACCAAGACAGACGGCTCTTCTATGGCGGTACGAGCGCAGAGGAAATTCTAGACGAGAACTCGTCGCGGATTGGCATTGGGTTTTGGGCGAAGAAGGGTATTGCCGGACGCGGCGTGCTAATCGATTACGTCTCCTACGCGGAGAAGAAAGGTATCAGCGTGAACGCGCTGAGTCGGCAAATGATCTCACTAGACGAGGTGCAGGAGATCACCCGCGAATGCAATATCGAATTTGAGAAGGGCGATGTCTTTTTCTTGCGGGTTGGCTTGCCTGGGACGTGGCAGCGGATGTCGGCCGAAGATCGGGTGGCTTATAGTCAGCAAGGCAAGCCGCAGCATGCGGGAATCGAACAGAGTGAGCGGGTGTTGCGCTTTATATGGGATAATCATTTTGCGGCTGTTGCGTCCGATGCTGTTAGCTTTGAGGTTTACCCGGCTCTGGAACCGGAGTTTGATTTGCATCATCATATTCTGGCTGGGTGGGGTGTTCCTATCGGGGAGATGTTTGATTTGGAGGAGTTGGCTGCGACGTGCAAGCGTTTGGGTCGTTGGAGTTTCTTTATCTCGAGTAGCCCGTTGAACTGCTCCCGGGGAGTATCTAGTCCACCTAACTGCATGGCTATTTTCTAGCTGTCATGTAGTAAGGAGCGTTTATCTCAAGGCAATTTAAACTTACCTACTGTATATACCAGTATACATATCTATCCAGTTGTCCATGCCTCTTGTTTCAAGCCAGGGATATCGGGATGTTATATAGATTCCCTGCAGTACATAGTCCAACAAACCATTAGAGTGCACACTTCTTTGGTCCCAAGGGGAGTTGATTTGACCCTTTGCAAACCCCTGTACTTCATTCTTGTGGGAGATCAACATTTACCCGCCAAGACTGTTTTGATCTCACGCATTCCAACCCTTTTCCCCTTCCCTCCAGTGCCATGCACAATTAAATTCCCACATTCCACATGCTCGAGAAAGCTGTGTTTTGAGACTATGTTTACCCATGATGATCACCGTGGCCCATTGCTTCTTAAATACCATGAGACGCAGCTCCCCTTCACGTTCCTCGACCTAACTATCTTCATACCATCGATACTCTCTTTAACGCCTTTCCTAGCCGGATAATCACTTTCTTTACCAGACCACAATCCTTGACCAAGATGCACTTCTCTAAGGTACTTCTACCCATCTATAATCTATGCAGATGTATAAGACTTGCTAACACAACACAGACCCTTGCCACCGCGGCAACCTTTGCCATGACTGCCTACGCCGGCTTTCCTGTCGCCAGCGTCAGCTTCCTGTCCTGGGAGAAGTGCGACGTTGGCCATCCTGCATTCGGCGAGCCTAAGTTCTCTGCTGATGTGAGCGCCACTCCCGTGACTTGCGACAAAACCACCGTCAACCGTGACTGGAGCATTGACAACTACTCCTTCCGCGCTCATATGGACACTAAGGACACATTCTTCTGCCACGGTGTGACCATCTGGAACAACGATGGCTGCTCGGGCGAGCCTGTGCACTTCCTTCCTTTCCACCACGGCCCCTTCACTGAGGGCCAGTGTCTCCCTGACATCCTCGAGCCTGGCTATGTCTCCTTCAAGCTGGCTTGCCACGGTTTCCCTTGAAAGGGGTAAATTTGATTCTGCACGCAATGGCAACCGTCGGGATTTCCACGTTGGATTCTATGAAGGCCTCGAATTGGCGATACCTACATTCTTTTATTGTCTGTTTTCTCTTATGCATTTTTACTTGGCTTCAACTCACGGATATCTCTGTGATATTACCGAGTACTTCCTGGGCTATGTTTCCCATGAGATTATTCTTAACATAATTTTCCTACCGTCCAGTGACCTCAATTATTCAATGCTCATTTACACGAAGAAACTCATCTCCAATCCAACGCCAGAAAAGAGTCGTATTCCCAACTCAATCTTACACATAGGTAGTGGCAGAAAAAGGAGGGAAGGGACTAAAGTACTCAAAGTACAGTCTTCGTTGGTTCTAGAGGGCGAAGCAAGGACCTCTGCCTCATTAAGAAAAAGATTGACGTTGCTCTTGACTATGTAAACAATATATTCGGGCATGGAGTGTTCTCAGCTGTCCATTTATATGTTTGAATAACCCCACAACTCACTTTTAGTATTGTAGCATAGTTCTGTTTGTAGTGTCTAATTATAGAGTTTAGGAACCCTTGCAGTAAAGGAATAAGTAATTACTGGCATAAGCTTTGTATATGAGGATGGTCTCGGTCTATCCAGGTCACATTGTCCGCAAGGCGTTATAGTAAGCTTTTTCTTCATAATGCACAACTGGAAATTCTATCTTTTTTGCCTAGAAATCTTATTATTCTATTCATTTAATATACAAAACATGTATTTTTCGACCTTTCCTTTGTCACCCCAGAATGCCATACATGTTGCTTGAAATGAATGTGATTAGGAGGATGTGCAAATTGGACCTCAGAGTACATACGTAATCGTGAGGTTTCGTTTCGCTTCTTACGTGCTACTGGACATTCATCCGTTAGACCCGAACACTGATTGAACTTGGAAGCATCTATGTTGGCTATCAAGCGAAAGTTCATAATATACAGGGGTATCCCGTAGAATGAACAAGATATATGCACAGATGAACAGATATCAGGCATCGAAACTGAAGAGATCATGCACGCTCAATCGTGAATTGCAAAGATACCTCCCATTTTTGACCGCCAGCGCCATATCCGCCACCCAGCCTGTTGCGAATCAAGCTGGATATCTTCTCGCGTAACCGGACAAGATTATCCTCAGAACCATTGACTCGGAGCTTGAGGTTTGCCATACATAGCCCATAATGGACCTGCCAGAATCGAGCGTCATCGATGCCGAACACAGCAGCGTCGGCTTCAATATCCTTGATGACATCAGAAACTCCTTGTCCGGAGTAGGACATGAGAAGCATGGAACCTAGAGTCTTCACCAAGCGAATTCCCAGGAAACACATTGAGAAGGCAATGGTGCCAGACAGGAGCTTATCGAGCCAATCATAAATCCGGATTGAGACCAGAGGTAAAAGCAGCAGCAGAGTTGAACAAGAGAGGGTGAGGAAGTGGGACGGGTTGCTCAAGACCGATGGAAGAGATTGGATATACCCGAATCGCATAGCCTTCCCAATTCGAGCATGGTTCTTGAGACCAATTGCTGACACAAGCGTGGATGAAATAGCTAGAACTGCAGTCACATCCACGCTACCCAGAGAAACCCGATCATGTTCGTGCGAGTGGTGAGGCTCATGACCAGCCTTTTCGAGGAAATGTTGCAGATTGTGGGAGATGAGATCCATCCCCATAAACAAAAGAAGCACAGCCATCGCAAATCCGGCTAGAACTTCAGCACGTTCAAGTCCGAACGGGTGCCGGATAGTCGATCTCTTCCATACTTCAAAGTTGCCCAGTACATCAACCGCAACGCACAAAAGAGCCCCAAGTGAATCAAATAGAATCAGATGCGACAATGCTGTCATGGCCAGGGAGCCATGTGCGGTCCAGAGTGTGTACGCCGCAACGAACATATGACATAGACTCCACCAGAAGCGGGTCTTTTGGTCCCTGGACATGCTAGATCGGCATTCTTTCAGCGTTGGCATGGGCAGGGAGTTCGGAAGGGCTAGGGGCGCGCGAGGAGGAGGCTCGAGGAAGATCTGGTGCGAGATGCTACTGTGTTTGTACTTGTGGCCACGGCGTTGTCCCATGTTCTGAAACGCGAGGGAACAAGTTAGAACCGCCATCAATAGAGGTCATCAGTGCGATCCAACTCACCGATTTGACCACTGGGCTCTTCGCCATAACAGTAGTGTTGAAATTGAATGGCCCGGCGGGGGATGTGTCGCCCGAACCATTCTCGATCGGTGTCTCTGTATCTTCAGGCGAGATTGCCAGATTGAAAGAGGACTTCGTGGGGCTCAGGGTATCTCTGCTTTCGGCATCCATGATGCCCTTCGGAAAGGAAGCCTTAAGCGGCGATAGGGAATTGCGATCAATGGGTATCCCCGAGTTGATCTGGGAGGCATATTCGTCGTCAGGTGGCGGAGTGGGGGTGCGCGGCGGAAGAGGGAGAGGAAGGTTCGAAGCCATCGCGCTGGCTTTGCCAACAGAATGCCTTTATGAATTGATGGTTCCTATGTACCTACACATGAACACATACATATGTAAGTTCAAGCTGGGGCTATCAACTCCCCGGACGAGCCCCGGTGTTTCTGCCGACCATCACGTGGGCGGCCTGGAGGCACCCCGAAACCTAAAAGTCTTAGCGCATTCCTGTCTCTTAGCCTCTGAATAAGAGATTGAATACATGAGGGTAGGTTCATGGGGATTATTTGTACAAGAAGAGGTGACAGAGTCTCAGCATTTATTGCCAATGGGCTTAAGTATTATTTGATACGAGCCTATGACCTGCAGAAACATGCGCAACTACAAAAGACTTCATTGGTTGTGGTCGTGATACCATAAGCAGGCGTGGGGACCCCCAGGGCTTGTTCCATGCTGAGCGGCCATTTTTCGGACTCCATCTCAATAAAAGCTATATATACACAGAGAGAAGTAGTTCGTATAGTTACAGAATATCGGCCTAACTGTCCAGGCAGATGAGTTTATTGGGGGAGGGCCTGGGTATTCATGGCAAATATCCAAATCCTTGGTTCACTATGGACTAAGCAGCAGACTTCTTGTCTCCTCTCTCCTAGATGTGGTTGTCTAAGAAAGAATCCTTGGAATCGTCAAGACGAAACAGATATGGTAAGAGCGAAATCTGATTGTTTGAAGCAAAAGTCGGGGATATGAATTCCCAGTCATGAAATCATTTTGCTTCGCAACGTTTAGCTCTAATTTTACAAATTTACACTATTTCAATGTATCGCTTCAACTCCCTATAACTGAGTTAGTTTTGCATTTATAGGTAGCACAATATTTCCGACTTACCAATCAGTCACAGCCTCTCTCCACAGACCCAATTCGTGCTGTCTTGTGGCTGTGAAGAAATCTACAAATTCTGAACTCAGAACCTCCCGCGCAATGCTTCCTGGGGCTGAGAAACGGTCCAAGGCCTTGTCCAGAGTATTGGGGAGAAGCTCTGGGCGGTCCCCTGGAGTGCGTACAGACATCGGTGGGACCTTGATCTCGAGCTTTTTCTGTACACCCCTCCAGCCGGCTGCAAGGATGACACTCAGCGCATAATGGGGATGTAGATCAGCTCCAGGAATGCGGACTTCGAAGCGTGTGGCACCTGGCTTGCATACTGGTGGCGTGATAAGACGGATTGAGGCAATCCGGTCCTCGAGCCCCCAGCTAATGTGCACTGGTGCCCAGTAGTTCTCAACGAGGCGCTTGTATGAGTTCACAGTCGGTGCAAACAATGGCATAATATCTGGGAGAGCTTCTAGAAGCCCGGCCAAGAAATGACGTCCTATGTCAGAGAGATGTGCGATGTCGGACCATTGAGGGTTTGCCTCGGGTGTCGCTCTTGCAAACAGGTTCTTCCCACCATTGTCAGCAAGTGAGATGTGGATGTGTCCGGAGCTGCCTGGCATGCCTTGCATGGGTTTAGCCATGAAGCATGGTGTAACGCCGTGGTCAACACCCAGGGATTTGGTTAAGAATCTGTCGACTTGTTAGCTCTGGAAGTAACAGATGATTTGAGGTATTTGCGGCACTCACTTGAATAATGCCACTTTGTCTGCCATTTCGCTAATCTCGGAAACCTTTAAGGCCTGCAGAGTGTCAGAGGGGTTTATGGAAGCACCTAGATGGATGACATACTGCTTCATACACACCGGGCCCGCCCTCAGTGTGCCATCCTTCAATGCCGCAGTTGATCTGCGCACTGGTATTGAAAATATCGTAGAAGTACTTCTTGTTGGCAACCGGTCTCGTCGAGCTATAGCAGAACATGCCAGCTGTAATTGGTCGCAGAGCACTAGGTGCATTTTTCTCTAGGAACGTAGCGAGGTTGGGATGCTGGGAGCCTGCACTGCCGTATCCGTCTTCGGAAGGAGTCTGGAAATTCATAAATTCAAGTTCGACTGTCTGGCATCAGCATTTCAGATTCCTTCGCCAGATCTTCCCGTAACTTACCTCCAGCCAAAGCATGAAGCCCCTTCCCTGCAAGCTTATCGCACAGACTTCTCAACATACTCCTCCCATCCGCGCAAACCGGGCGCGTATCATCAAGAAATCGCACTAGAAAGAACGGAATATTTTCTTCCCAAGGTAGACGGCGGAACGAGTTCAGATCTGGAATAGCCAGGAAGTCTGCGTACCCTGATTCCGGGGGTGCGACACGTGCATCGGTTGTCCATAGCATATCGTGCATATCCCAACCGAAAAGAGCTGAGCTGAAACCGAATCCCTTTTCCGCAATCCCAAGGAACTTCTCCTTGGCCATAACCTTGCCACGGAGCACGCCATCGCTGTCGATACCAGCGACTTTGACTTTGATGTCGTTGGCGAGAAGGTTTGGGAGTGATTCGACAGTGATCATGGTGGGTGTGGTCATTCTGAGGAAAATTCAACGAATTGCAGCAGGACTAATTGATCGAGTCCAGCTTGAGGTTTGAAATGGAAGAGACATTTCCGCCAGCCCCTGTGGCTTTATACAATTGCGTGAATAGTGGGTTGCTGAGGTTGCGGGTCCAACATGTGGTCAACATTAATGCCGCGCATTTCTCAGGTCGAAAATAATCCCGCGCGGTGCAGAGGATAGACGGTAGCGCGTAACATCTTTACGCGCAAAACAATGGACGTCATCGGTGAAGCTATCATCGGATGTTCTCTCGGAGATGCTCCGCGGTCCGCGCTGTGGGGTTCCCAGTTCACAGCGCGCTTATCCGCGTGTTGCAATGGTACAAAACTTGAGAGTCGGAATTGAGATTGAACGATATTAACCTGATGGGTTCATTGCTCCACGGTGAATCTAACGCGGAAGTACACATCTCCAGTATGACACCCTCCATTCACATTCATGTGGCCATTCTCGTGTGTGACACGCCTATTCAGCCTGTTCTCACAAAGTATGGCGACTACTTCGCAATGTTCCAAGCCCTTTTGAGGCAAGCCTTCAAAGGCTTGGGAATATCCGACAAGTCCAAAGACATTACGGTCGAATTCAGTGAACATCAGATGGTGGACAATAGCCGATTTCTTGATCTTGAGAACGTCGACGCCGTTCTTCTGACTGGAAGCAGTATGACACCATCCATTTCAATACATGAATGGGGCAGCTAATATTACTTGGTAGAACACGACGCCTGGGCTGACGATCAGTGGATCCGTGATCTCACGAGCAACGTTCGTGAGGCTGTCTTAAAACACAAGAAGCCCGTGGTTGGGATTTGCTTCGGGCATCAGATACTTGCTCGGGCACTTGGAGCTCGAGTTGGCAGAAACGAGGCTGGGTGGGAGGTTTCTGTCGAGAAGCTCACCCTGACTGAGGCGGGGAAGAAACTGTTTGGAAAAGATACACTGGCAAGTGAAGAGACACCCGAACAAGCTCAATTGAGGGGGATTCTGATTGAATACAGAACATCCAACAAATGCACCGGGATATTGTCTTTGATGCTCCAGCTGATTGCACGAATCTGGCTACAAGTCCAAACTGTGAAGTTCAGGGTCTCTACTTGCCCAAGCGAGTGCTATCGGTACAAGGACATCCGGAATACAATGAAGGTATTATGTCATGTCTGCTCGAAGCTAGACATGAGAATGGGTTGTTTGATGATGAACTGTATAACGATGGGTTGTCCCGAGTGGGCGATTCCCATGATGGGTGGTTGATAGCAAAGGTAATTGCAAGATTCATATTAGACGCGAGGATCAAGTAGTTTGAGCAGATACAGAATCAAGAGACATAAAGATTAAAAGTGGAATAATAGAAAACGATAAACTGTCAGATCTGCAACCGCGCAACCGGCTCCGCGCTATAAAGTCCACCTCTCCCACCTTTGGGATTCCACTTTTCCCAGACCAGATACACAACCTACATTATGTCAAACCAAATTCGTACCATTTGCCCCTCAACTCACCAGGTCATTTTTGATCAGCCTGGAACTTCGCTCAAGGAAGCTGCCAAAGTTGCTGCTGCCTCGAAGCAAGCCTTTGAGTCCTACAGAACAACTGCTCTGGAGGATCGGAAGAGCATTGTGAAACGAGCACTGGACATTATTGAGCAGCGCCGCGATGATCTGGCTAGAGAACTGACTGCACAAATGGGGCGACCCATCCGGTACTGTGCATCAGAGATCAACACCATGCGTCTGCGCGCTGAGTTCTTGATGGATATTGCGGAAGAGAGCCTGTCCGATCTCCCCGGTCGACCAGAAGCTGGCTTCCGGCGAACGGTCAAGCGTGTTCCCGTGGGACCAGTGCTTGTTGCGAGTGCTTGGAATGTGAGTTAGCACTGCTATTGAAGTATCCTCAGGCTTGCTAATGAATATGATAGTATCCTTACCTGACTACTGTCAATGCCCTTGTCCCGGCACTTCTTGCTGGTAACAGCGTTATCCTGCGCCCTTCGCCCCAGACCCCGCTATTTGGAAATAGGCTGCTCGAGGTCTTTACTGAGGCAGGGCTTCCGCCTCAGGTCCTTCAGGTCATTCATATTGGCAACCTGGATGTCTTGGATCAAGTGGCACAGATTCCCGAGATCCAATCTGTCTCATTTACCGGATCAACTGCAGGTGGAATCAGACTCAGGGAGGCCACCACCCAGCACATCAAGCCCGTCAACCTCGAGCTCGGTGGAAACGATCCCGCATATGTTCGGCTAGATGCCGACGTGAAGCACGTTGCGGAGCAACTCGTGGACGGAGCTGTTTTCAATTCTGGACAGAGTTGCTGTTCCATAGAGCGGGTATACGTGCATGAGAAAATCTACGACGACTTCGTTTGCGCTGTGCAGGAGGAGCTGAAATCGTGAGGTTGATTACATTAGAAAAAAGGATGTGTCTCTGACATTCAAATCAGGTATAAACTCGGTGATCCGAAGGATCAAAGCACGACAACAGGCCCTGTCGTCTCAACGCAGGCCATGGAGAAGATCGCTGCTCATGTCAAGGATGCAATTGCTAAAGGAGCTGTCAACTCTACTCCTCAGAATCTAAGCTTTGAGGTGGCAAGCAACCCTCAGATCCAAAAAGGGAACTTTGTCTCTCCGGTTGTGTTGACCAACGTCAACCATACCATGGCTACGATGAAGGAGGAGACTTTCGGTCCTGTGATGCCAATAATGAAGGTCTCCAGTGATGATGAAGCTATTGCATTGATGAATGACAGTGATTATGGTCTGACAGCGAGCGTTTGGACGAAGGATATCACCCGCGGAGAGGAATTGATCGATCGCATCGAGGCCGGTACAGTGTTCATTAACCGCTGTGACTATCCAAGCCCGGTAAGACATTTTTTTCAATATCTGGATCGACTTGTTACTGGTTCGTCAATGCTAATACTGCATATTAGGACCTTGCCTGGACCGGCTGGAAGACATCAGGTCTGGGATGCACCCTTGGGCCACGGGGATACGATGGATTCGTGAAGCTGAAGAGTTACCACATCAAGGATAGCTCGGCATGAGTAGATCGTTTTGAAAGTAGTTAAATAGTGTTATCGTTTGGAACAATTCAAGAAATTTCAATACTGTTAGTCTCATTCAACTATTCAACTGTCCGAGCATGTCTCCTACAACTTTAACTCAGAGCCATGAAGACAACCCACAATAGCCAACTCAGGAATTTGCAATTGAGGTACTACAGATGAGCCCTACGAACATCCATGGATATCTGCATACTCTCCAACATATTGTATGAAGCTCCTCCAAGTAGCCCCACTATAGCGCGGTCCGGGACCGCGCTGCCTTAACCCCGAGACCCCACCAAACATACATACATTGTATGTAGTCAACGATACCGGAAAATGCTTCATGCACCTGAATGGTAGAAGATCTACCTAGCAGCTACCCCTCATGCCCCGCATCTTGAACTCACCGCGCCGTCGGGTGGGGTAGTAGGAGCGCGATGGAGCTTTGAACTCATACCATATTTTGTTGGATTGAGATGATTTGGAAAGGAGAAACGCGGAGAATATAGCGCGTTGGCTCCGTGGTAGGGTCTAATTTACCATGTGGGCTGGATATTGGGGATGGGAAATGGTATAAATTCAGACCTTTACCAAAGGCTTACCCTCTGCAGTCTTTCTTATTCATTCTTGTCGACTACTCAAAACTATTCCAGAAACTGTTCGGATTTCTCCATAATTTCTTCTATAATATCACACACGATATCAAAATGGTCGGACGTCTTGAAGGCAAGAATGCGCTCGTCACCGGCGCAGCTGGGTACGTACCTCTATCCACCCATGACAAACCAAACAATAAAAGACACACCTAACAAAAGCAGAGGCATTGGCCTTGAAACCGCAATCCTCATGCTCCGTGAAGGCGCCTCCGTCCTAATGGCCGACATTAGTGACGCAGGCCTGAACAAAGCCTTGTCCAAGGTGAACAGTGTCGTGCCCGCCTCAACCCGCACCGGAAAAGTCGAAACTAAAGTCGTGGACGTGTCAAACGAGTCCCAAATCGAAGCAGCAGTCGCTCATCTGGATCCCTGGGGTGGACTAGATATCATCTTCAATAATGCTGGGATCATGCACCCTAAGGACGGAGATTCGGAAGAGTGTCCCGAGGATATCTGGGATCGTACAATGAACATCAATGTGAAGGGCGTGTGGTACGGCTCGAAGCATGCTGTGCGCGCATTCCGGAGGCATGGCAAGAAGCGCGCTAGCGTGATCAATACTGCTAGTATGGTTGCGCTGGTTGGGGCTGCGACGCCGCAGTTGGCGTATACCGCTAGCAAGGGTGCTGTATTGGCAATGACCCGGGAGCTGGCTATTGTCCATGCCCGCGAAGGGTTCCGATTCAACTCGCTCTGTCCTGCACCTCTCAAGTATGTTGATATTTTGCTTTTTCCCCGTTTAAAACCTTTGATGGAACTGACATTCAAATAGCACGCCTCTATTGCAGGATTGGCTTGGCGACGATAAGGAAAAGCGCTTCCGTCGTGAGGTGCATTTCCCTACTGGTCGGTTTGGCGAGGCAGTTGAACAGGCCCATGCGGTGATCTTCCTTGCTAGTGACGAGAGCAGCTTTGTGAATGCTACTGACTTCGTCGTCGATGGTGGCTTGACAAAGGCATATGTTACGCCTGAGGGTCCGGCGACGGAAGCACCGAAGAACTTGGCTGCATGAATGGATGGCGACTTTGCTAGTTTTTTTACATAATATGAGTAACAGAATGACAATACATCACGCAAACGAGATCCATATTTGGTTTTGCTGCATTGCTCGACAAATATTCCATGGCCCGGCCTCGGACGCAGGTGATTGCCACATTGCTTCGAGGAGTAGAAGTGTTCGGTGCATATTTCCAAGACCAAATGTCTCCGTCATGGCATTCAATCGTCCTCGTAGGCAGTCCTGTTGGTCAGCATTGAGAAGGCATGAACCCACCACAGCGATCGGCCAACAGAGGCCAGAGTTGATGCGCGCACTGGAGGACAGCTCACACAGGTATGACATCGCTTCTGTCACTGCATTTTCCACCATGCCTTTATACATTCCATCACTGGTGTATTGGAAGCCACCTAGGGAGGTGTATAGATAGACGAGTATGGCTTCTTGGAAGATTAACCCAGCCAGACGGACCTCCGTCCCGACGTTGGGATAAGGCGACCACCGTAGAATCTGGGCTTGGATGGATGCAAACATGGCAATATCATCAGCTGTTGGAACGACCGCTTGTGTATCATCCATGATCCACTGTCGGCCGAGATCGAAGATACACGGGATCAGCAGCAATAGTTCCAGCCAGCAACCGCACAAGTTGCCCACATACTGGGTCCGAAGCAATTCGCGCGACCGTTGTTCAAGATCCAAGTTTAAGAAGAGCTGCCCGCTAAAGCGAGCATCGATTGAGATCATACTGACGGTCGCAGTATAGGTGTAGTATTCGATGACGAAATCTTTCAAGTCTCTTGGAACTGCCGAGTCGCTCTGCGCAAGCAATTTGACCAAGAGCGAGTTTGCGGCGGATAAGTGGTCGAATATTGTCCCGTTCATATCACCCTTTGCTGTCTGGTTTCGTTAGATTGTTGAAAGCATTATTTTCGAATCATGGATTTCCTACCTCGGTAAAACACATCAGAAGTGCCCCAACGAGGAGCATTAGAGGGTTCGATTCTTTCCCGTCGATAAAATCCGTTACTCCACGACGGAAATGCTGGAGGGCTTTTGTGTAGTGGTTGTGGGCAATTGTATCTGATTCGTCCCGTGATCGAAATGCGCGGTGAGCGGCGCTTTGAGTGATTACCAGCTGCAACAACAAGTCGCTAGAAAATGCCAGGGGTACAATCTGTACAAGGAAGGGATTGACAGGCGTGGAGCCATTTGCCATGCAGTCGGCTGTTGTGGCCAGGTAATGACTGAGAAGCTGATAAGACTCGGCATCATAGCCAGGCAGCAAGGATAGGCTGCGCGGCAGCACGTTTCCCATTGAGGCAGATGTGACAAGAGCATCACTGGTAGTGGTAGTTCCGGTAGCTGTTGACAGTCGGCGTTGATTATGGGTCTCCTCATGCAGCGTCGTGTCTTCAAAGTAGTCTCCAATAGTCACTGAGTGCCCTGCACTTGATGAAACAGATGGCGCTCGTTGCGATAAGGGACTCCTAGGCATCGATATTTCATCGAGCTGCTCAATGGCATCGAAAATATTCGGTTGGCACTCATCTGTCGCAGATGCTTGAGTTTCGCGCTCGTGGCTAGGATCTCTCTTGCCAGGTGCATCTGGGGGCCACTGGCAGACCAGGTCATTGCGCTGACAGCCAGCACAGATTGGACGTGTCTCGTCGCATTTCTTCTTGCGACGCCTGCAGGTCAAACAACCAGTTCTTACTCGGACGATTCGCTGCACACGTCGATCTGGCGGCATCTTTGATTTAAGGAGAACAAAAGAAGGCAGGACATTAGGGGATCTCAGCGCAGATCGTATCTCTGCAGAGCTGATAAGAAAGTGTGGGGTAACCTTGGCGCTCCCGATGCGGCCAAGGTACTTTGATATGTTTAAGGTGAGGTGTACACAAATAAAACATTATCTTGATGATGTCTTTTTAATAATTTAAGCTCTCTGATTGTGTATATCAAGGTTCGTTCAGCAGCAAATGATCCACCGCCACAACCGCAGTGTTGCATTATCTCGATAGCCCTGGACCTCAGCTTCCTCATGCTGCAACGATAGCAAGGAGACTAATCAGTACACGATCAGATCCGCCATGTGAGCGTGAGATGGTCCTCGTAGTCTGATTTGGACGTATCCATATTTGAAGTTGCATTTCGACAGCCAGGCAGCAAATTTGAGGCTCGACGGATACTTCATTGCATATATATGTGCTTCTCTAGGCCGGCATATCAGATTAACACTATTCAGGGTGTCATTGACCGTCATCACTCTGAGGTGTTAGTAAAACAGTGCAAAGCCCCCTTGGCTCAGTGTTGATGGACTCGGGAATGTTTTGTTTAAATATTGGTTATTGCACCGAGTCAAATGGAATACTGCGTAGTTCATGTCAGCTCAGTACTACAGCTGGTTTCATTGGCTGTGTTGTGCATTTAGTTCTCTCAGAAAAGAATGAATACCAAAACAAGAAAGAAGCAATCGGGCATCAGCCATGCCGTACAAGCGGCAGTCTGGACTAATTGCAACATAAATCGGACCACCGCGAACGATCGGACATCCGAAGAAATACTCGCATACTTGCCACCAACGTCGGCAGAAAATGTCCGAGCGAGTTGAGGCTACATGATCCCGGGGACAGCACTCTGCATGTAGCGGACATGAACAACATGAGCGTCAGCCACTAAAAAATATCCCGGAACCGGGAGAACCCTGTACCGGTCTCCCAAAGTGACATGGTATTGGCGATCAGCCATTGCACGTGACCCATGTGCCGAAGACCCGACAATCGCTTCTCTCCGCATGGGAACTGCCATAATGACAACTGAAGACGGCTCAGGCCGCCGTTATTCAGGAAAATTTGTGATAAATAGAGGGGCAAATGGGGTCTGGCCAGGGGTCACTCTCGTGTCAAGCTTAAGTACCAGCCAATCACTTTGCCCAATATTGCAAATTGGAGAGCTGTGGGTTTTCTTCTGGCGGTGTTAAGGTCCTTTATGCTTTATCGCCGTTCACAATAGTTGGAATATCCGTCTGTCTGCCTGATGTGTTTTTCTGTGCATATTGATTTGATATAAAAACAGTTGCCCGCTGTTGAGGACTGGTTCGCTTTTTATTCGAGAGAATCAGTGTCGTGTGCCAATTTAGTTGGCTTTATATATATAATTTTCCATTCCTTTCCCCAATTATTGTCGATTGATTCTCCGTAGGAGCATCGATCATGTCGGACCATAAAGAATCTGGCTCGACCAGATCTCAGTCGGCATCAATATCCAGTACCGATTCCGAGTTTCAGGCATCAAGAACCCAGTCACGATCTCAGAGCTTGGCTGGTTCTCTGAGGACGAGGCTCCGGTCTTTGTCAAATCCAGGAATAACCCAGGCGGATCGAGTTTATTCGGGACGACATCTCAATGACCAGTCTGTATACCACGGCGATGATGGGTCCAACTATGGTGAAACGTTTATCGAAAACGATACTATCCAGGAAGTGCGGAACGGGATTGTAAACGAGCGCGATCTGGACCTAGGAAAAGCCGATGCTGCACACCCCGAACTTGAGAAATCGAGGACAACAAAGTCGAACCGGTCTCCTCACGACCCAAAACTGGTAGGTTGTTCCACGTTCCCACATCTGCACTAGGTATTAAGTCGTACAGGTAAAATGGGACGGTCCTGAAGACCCCGAAAACCCGAAAAACTGGAGCAACAGGAAGAAATGGGCTGCTACCATCACCGTATCACTATTCACATTCATCTCACCAGTCTCTTCGTCAATGGTTGCACCGGCACTGCCATCACTGGCAGCGGACCTCAAAGTCACGGATGAGATAGTCTTACAACTTATGCTCTCAATCTTCGTTCTGGCCTACGCTGTTGGCCCATTATTCCTCGGTCCTTTGTCAGAGATCTACGGCCGAACCATCGTTCTGCAACTCGCCAACCTCTTCTTCCTAGTCTTCAACATCGGGTGTGCGGTATCACAAACGAAAGTCCAAATGATTGTCTGCCGATTCTTCGCTGGACTAGGAGGCAGTGCCCCGCTAGCAGTAAGCCAAGCCGCAAAACTGCCCCAATGAAAAGCTTATATCTAACCGCATCTAGATTGGCGGCGGGGTCCTTTCAGATTGCTTCCGGGCTGAAGAGCGCGGAAAGGGAGTCGCAATCTACAGTCTTGCACCACTCCTAGGCCCAGCCCTTGGCCCCATCGCAGGAGGCTTCATTGCCGAAAACACAACCTGGCGCTGGGTGTTCTATTCAACCTCAATAACTGACGGCCTAATCCAAGTAATGGGCCTCTTCTTCCTACGCGAGAGCTACGGCCCAAAAATCCTCCTCGACCGCGCTGTCCGCCTGCGCAAAGAAACAGGCGACGATTCTTACCAAACCGAAGCAGAGCGCCAAAATAAGACCCTGCCCGAAGTCCTGCGGAGCTCACTCATCCGTCCCTTCCGCCTCCTCCTCACTCAGCCAATCGTCCAAGTCCTTGCCCTATTCATGGCCTACATTTATGGAATTATGTACCTCGTCCTCTCAACATTCCCTACCCTCTGGACAAGCCCGAATTACTATAACGAATCAACCGGAATCGGCGGCCTGAACTACATCTCTCTCGGACTAGGCTTTTGGCTCGGCTCACAGATTTGCGCCCCGCTAAACGACCGCATCTACCGCCGTCTCAAGGCCCGCAATGCCGATGTCGGAAAACCAGAGTTTCGCGTCCCGCTGCTCTTCGTCGGCGCCTTCTTTATCCCAGCTGGCTTGTTCATCTACGGCTGGACCGCTCAGTACCACTGCCATTGGATCGCGCCGAACATCGGTGCTGTACTGTTTGGTACTGGCAGCATTATTGCTTTCCAGTGTATCCAGACTTATATGGTTGATACCTATACACGGTTTGCGGCTAGTGCGCTTGCTGCTGGTGCATTTCTGCGCTCGATAGCTGGGTTTGGGTTTCCACTTTTTGCACCATATATGTATAGTTCTTTGGACTATGGATGGGGGAACAGTTTGTTGGCGTTCGTGGCTATTGCAATGGGAGTGCCGGCGCCAGTGTTTTTGTGGAAATTCGGGGAGACGTTGAGAAAAAAGAGTACTTTTGCGGCTGGCTAGGTCAGGCGTATGGGTGTCGATGTTCTGTCACCTGACACCTTAGCTGAAAGTTATGAATACAAGGGGTATATAATGAAGACAACTCCCTACAACCTCCTGCTCCATTCCTAAATCCAGAATATCAAACAAAGCGACCTGTGCCCTGTGCCCACCATGGCTACGAGTGATGTGTACTCTTTTGACCAAGAAATTGCTGATTTCTTCGAGGAGACTGCAGCGACTCGCTCAACGTGTGACACTTGCAAGGGAGCGTCTTGGTGGGAGCACCGTTCCGGTGGCCGTGCAAGGTGTATGCAGCTATACCTTCTATGCCGGACCCAATGCCGAATTCGTCGTTTAGTTTCGGTCTCGCGTCCCTCCAATTGAGGATCAAAATATCTTATTAAGACTGATCGGAGCAACAGTGGCCAATTCGCGGATCGTGAACCAGGTGTGGAGATAGATGTGGGATTTTCAGACTTTACTACCTGGCCTCGGTCATGCACCTTGTTCCAGTCCTAGCACCCTCGCTTGATACACCTGCAAATGTTACTGCAAATGCAATATCTGGCCAGATATTGTATTCAATCCACTTCACGCTTCTGCAAAGGTAACTTTTTCCCAGGTCATGTTGGCATTTTGGCCTAGGATATCTTGTACACAATGGATTATTTATACCAGCCAGCGCGCGAATCCATGGAATGCAATGAATCCCGAGAATGAATTTGGTGTGAATGTAGTTTTTTGTTCGGGCGTGATGAATTATATCTGAAATACTTGAAGGGACCACGAGAACTTGAAAATGTAGCAGGCTAATTCCCATCTCCACCTAATAGCTACTTAAGCCAGACATCAGGGAATGTCTCCAATCTCTGGGGGCCGAACATAATACGCTTCCCAGTCATCCCACTCCCGCATCTTGTGAAATCCTGGCAGCTCTACCCAACGCCAGCACATTTTCATCCAACCCACATCGTTCTGGGTACACCCGTCAAGGGGCTCCTCTGGCTCAGACACATCGCCATTCGCAATATCCTCTTCATCAAGTACGTCTGGTTCCCATTCAGCATAAACCACGCGAACAAATCCTATCTCATCATCCTCGGGGGCGCTCAAAACCGATTCCATAGCTTCCTGGTCCACCATGATGAAAAACCGGTAGCGGCCAGTACATGCATGGTAGTCTTCAGCAACACCCTGTTCCTCTTTCAATGAAGTCTTAGCCCACTGGTTGAAGTGCTCGCGTAGAGTAGCAACTGTCGCTCCCTCGAAGGAGGGGTCTTCCAAGACCGTTGGGGTAAATGTGTCGAGGAGATCAAGGCCACTATAAAACTCAAGGTAATCTGGGACCGCGCTCAGGAAGCGAGCTATGAAATTCTCCCAGTCGGAATTATTTTGGTACGTACATCGATAGATCACAAAGCCCCATTTTTTGAATCCGTCCTTGTCAAGGAGCGCCTCGAGCCGGTCCGCCGCATTCCGACCAGCATCCATCGTGGGATCACGTTTCGAGGGGACCATTGTTGTTGAGAATGTGGTAATAGTATTCCCGAAATGTGGTGGTATATACGCGGGCTTCGCGAGACGTGGAGGGCGGCTAATGGGAGCAGGAGAGCGAATAACACTCGGGCGGGTGGAAAGGGCAAATTGGCTATAAAAGCGTGGAAAACGTGTAGTTCGAAAAAATTTTCTTGTAATCATGGGCGTGAAGGTCCCTGGTTTCTTGTTACGAGGTGACGGGGGAGAGGTAGGAGTGGGAAAGAAAAGCTGGATCAGTTAGGGAGTTGGGCATCGCCTAGGGGCAAGCAGGAAAATTCCAAGGTTGCAGGTTTCAAAGTGGGGATCCAATTATTCTCTCAAACGCTCTAGTTTCTCAAATCTATGCTATCCGTAACACTTTATCGTGGCTGTCCACCGGCACCACGCCGGTTTTGACGTCGGCGAGGAATTCTTTAGCGCTCATGGTGATCTTGCTGATGAGTAAATGATGATGCTCGGAGAATAGAGATGTGAATATCAGATTCTCACTCGGTATGCCGGGATAAGGCGTTTGCGGATGAGGAGGGGGTTGGCAAGGGCGGGAGGGTTGTTTCTGCGGCTGCGGCGGCTGAGATGAGGTGTCATGATGGGAAGGATGAGGTTGTTTGAGCTTCCTCATACTATACTAGAATTCACTTAGATACCGGGCTTCTCTGATGCCTATCGCTAGACTTGAAACTTTGACAGATACCACGTCGAATGCTTAGATCCAGTCACACTACCGCCGTACAAAGCACATCTTTGCTTTACCAAGTCCTCTATAAGACGCTCTGAATGGAATATATCTTCCTAATTGCGGTCTCCAATCCCCAAAGACACCGTTTATCTCCCTTATCGAAAAGCAGTGCTAAGCTATCGAAGCTTTGTCCCAGAGCAATACACCACAGCCTCAAGATGCAACGTCGACTTGTTAAACTCCTGCGTTGACGGCGAAACATATCGCGCCGGTTCTTCGTAAGAAATACTGCATTTCTAATAAGTACAGCACAAGCTTTCTGTCCTGTCCACCACTTCTTGAAGTGTCGTTGCAACCTCGTATCGCTTAAGCGGAATTCCCCCGCCAGTCGGAGTTGATGATGCTTCCGGACAGACGTTCGGAGACGAATACGAGAATCTTCTGTTCGGCTAACTGTACTATTCTAGGCTTAAGAAATACCGTCATACGGAGCATGATTCTATCCGGTAATAGCTGCGGCGCATCGACAAACACTATAAAAACGCATCGAGTCCGCTCGAGACTTCCGAATCACTACGTTCAAGCTCTTCTCCTTATACTTTGCTAACGAATATAATTCTAATCTTTAATCCAGTGTACAACTACTACTTGAATATGGCAATCCCATCAAACCACCCCAAAGTAACCCTCTACTGGTAAGACCCCTTCCACCCAACCCCTTACCTCCCCAGTACGTTCCTCATCGCTAACAAAACAAAATTCAGGCTCAACGAATCCCGCGCCCACCGTGTCCTCTGGCTCCTCGAAGAACTCAAAATCCCCTACGAACTAAAAACATTCAAGCGAGGCGCCGACAAACTCGCCCCCAAACCACTCAGAGACATACATCCGCTGGGCAAAGCACCAATCGTCACGATCGAAACACCAAATTTAGATTCGGATTCACCGTTGGTGCTAGCTGAGTCGGCGTTTATCGTTGAGTATTTCCTTGATCATTTTGGTGGGAGTCATCTTATCCCGAAACGCTGGAAGGATGGGCAAGAAGGAAAGGTTGGTGGTGAGAGCGAGGAGTGGTTGCGGTATCGGTATTATCTGCACTATACGGAGGGGAGTCTGATGCCGAATTTGGTTATGAAGGTTGTTACGAATGGTCAGTTCTTCCCATTTCTATCACTCGTTCTTCATACTCGTCTGTCGCGTGTTGTAAAGCACCAGTGCTAACAGCAGCCAGTCCTCCGAACCGCCCCACCACTCATCGTCAGAGGGATCTTCAGCTTCGTCGCCTCCAAAATCGAAGAAAATTTCCTTACCCGCAACTTTGCAGACCATTTCGATTTTCTAGAGAACCAGCTACGCACGGCGCCTGGCGGCGGGATATATCTTACAGGGCCGCAGCTTACGGCGGCGGATATCATGATGAGTTATCCGGTTATTGAAAGTATGACGAGGGTTATCGGTGTGCAGAGGGGGTTTGAGAGGGATAAGTATCCACGAATCAAAGCTTATGCGGAGAAGTTGCAGGAGAGTGATGGGTATAAGAGGGCTGTTGGGAAGATTGTGGAGGTTACGGGGGAGTTTGTGGCTTGTTGATTTAGTAGGAGTGGTTGTTGCGGGTCTGGGGGTGGGGTATAGGGAGGTTCTTGGTGGTTTGTAATTATATAAGAACAGTTGAGGTTCTTAGCTTTCATGGTCGACGATGTGGTGTAGTACTACCGCATTTGAGCCAGCCTAGTTCCAGGGCATGTGTAAACATCAGCTCCATATATAATGACAGCACCGTTAATGTCTCCGGCTACTTGGGGTTACCTCGGTGGATTTCATACAGCGCCAGTATGTTGACAGGGCTGAGCCTCGACGTTACTCTGCAATAACCAAGAGCACTTTGCGTACAGTGGTTGCCAACGCTTTTGCTTCATCTATATTTTAAGAGAGAAAAAAGAATGGCAAGCGGTAGTGTCAGCGCGCATCGAACCAGCAAAAATACAGCAAAAATACCTACGCAAGGTCCACAGTCCTCAGCTCTCGTTTCTCCCCCCTCATCGCCTCACCATGCATAATCCCATGCACGTAAGTCTCCGAAATAAAAACACTCTCTTCAGAACCCGGAACCTTTCTGAGATATACGGCGTTCTCGCCCCAGCAACAACCCAGACCTCGTCACCTAGTTGCATCGGAACGAGTCCAAGTCCCAAATACCCGTTGCGAGTGGTATATGGGAATCGCACAGTACAGTAGCGCCGGGCAAGGGCTACGAATTGTTCCGCGCTTAGGGAGGCCTTAGCGTTGTGTTCTGGACACTGGGTGTCGATGATATTGGTGATTTCGTAGCTAGGGCCACGACACTTGCTAGGGCCACGGCACTCGCCACCTATATCGACGACGACCAACATATCGGCAATGCAATCAAGGCTATACTCTGCTGCACTCCGATTGTAGAAGGGAGGAATCACCTGTCTAGCTTTCCCCACCTCAACAGGAATAAAACTGCCCATGAGACCGACCGCCTCCAGTAGGCGTCTTTAAAGAAGAGAAAGGAAAAGTCTCTCAGAAAGTGGCGACGGCTTTTACCCTGACAGGTACTGATGAAATGAGTCACTCAGTAGCTTTATTTAGTGCTGTCAGCCATGTGGATCTCACCGTTCGAGTGTAATTATTGGCTTGCTCTGATGGCCTTTCTTTCCCAGGTTCGACCCAATGAATGACGGACCTACTTGTTTCGCCCCCGATGGTTAAACATGGTTGAACAGATTCCAGGTTCTCCAAGCTTTTCATGTTAGTTCAATTCTTATTATGTAATTCACAAATCAGTAAACCACATAAGAAGTAGTTCTTAAGAAGGTGGTTTTTTTGGGAAGCTTCCCTCCGGACAACATAGCTCCTACTTTCAAGAACCTCTTAAGTTGAGCTACACATACTTAGACCAGACCTGGTTCATATCTCCACGGGGCTCTTAGTAAGGATTTCTGTTGTAGGCTTTCTATCTATGTTAGCCTGCAGGCGCTGGATTTGTGGCATGTGCAAATCATAAGCCGCTCGAGACACCAGTTGGGTGCCTGGCGGCCCGGCTGGCTTTTAGTCCACGGCTCATAAGCTGGCATGGATGACGGTCAGGGTCCCGTGACCTGACACGGCTTGCGACCATCAGGGGCTTTCAATCTCTAGGGACCGTGAGCCACTAACCTAGGACGGCTTGCTGTCTATTCGGGCCATCTAGCTAAGGCTTATAAGATGATTTTCTCGAGAATGCTACAAACAATGGATAAGCCATCGAGGATGACATTTTGTAGTGATTTCAATAAATGGGTGGTCGGTAGACTAATAGGGTCGCAATAACGTAGGCAAACGACCGTAGGGGTCTTGCACCTGCCGTGGGCGCCAGTTGACGGTCCCCCGCCTGTGGTGGTCGTACGACCACCATCTCTCGACCACGTCGGACTAAAGCGCAGGGTCTAGCGTTTCTAGTGCTATGTCACTAGGCCTACGCACCTAACCTTACTACCCCGGTCATCAGTATCTGGGCCTACCACTGTGGGCCTCTGTTCCACCCCCTCCGACCTTCTAGGTGATCAGACCACAAGCCTACATTTGATTTTGGCTTAGAACCCCGGCCAGTTCTCCTACAAGGGCTTCAGGCCAGATCAGTTGTGTGGCTTGCGGCATAGGGGATATTCTATCCTGGGATACACCTTATCCTGGGATATACTGTCCTGGGATAAAGTATGTACTGGAATTCTTTGGGTTCTAGGATGACTGTACCCGGTTCTTCTACGGCGCCAGAATACTTGATTCTGGAATTCATGATTCCAGGATTATTCTGATCCCAAGAATGATATAACCAGGATAGATTTGTTGCTTAGAAAGCTGCTCTGGTTATTAATTCTTAACTAGGATGGATGGACTACATCAATGCTCCTAAGATCTCCTCATTCATCTTACTGGGACTTGATTGATGGCCATCTGAGGCTCAAGGGCTGTCCTTTTTTATCGATTATTCAAGATAATAAATACGAACCGTCATGCGAATGCCCTGAAGTGGGTGTTCACTGCGGACAATCAAAGCCAGAAGTGCGCTGCAGACGCTACTGTTTCTGTCATCTGTGTTGAGATCGAATCTTGGAAACGCAGCGGCCTTTGGCAGCATGGGCGCTGAAGCGCTGAAATGGGCATCATGTGTTAACCAATAGAAATGCGTACGTTGTAACCGGCGTAGCTCAATGAGGGAGAAGGCGGGGGCCCCTTGCTCCTGGCGGTGGTAAGATAGAAAGGTGCGATTATATCGAGATCCAGACCACGCGAAACCAAATGATCGCGCAATTATCGCGAGATCAGATGGTACGAACTTCGGCGAAGTTTATTTTGCGCTCTTTGGCCTTGTCTAATGCTAAGTCTTCCTGTTCACAAATATATAGACTAACCGTCCTTAAATGGCTTTATCCATTCACCAGATCTCTATCTCCACTCCTATTGATGTTTTGAAGAGGGCCAGGAAGGATCTCCGAAAACATATTAAAGCACGCGCGAGGTTTGGCTGCAATTTGGATGTCTTCACCAGTCTCCTGTGACTGCCGTCCATCCCTCTGACTGCTGTCTATTGACTGACTAGGATTGTAATATGAAGTTGAAGATAGTACTTGAGCTCTCTTTAATGATTATACTATATAGTCGCGTAGGAAAGCTCAAACATTTTCTTGCTTGCGCAAGACTTTCCAAACAAGATCATGCCAAGTAAGGTCATATAATAGATACAACCTTAACAGATAGTTGAACGGAACAGAAGGATATGCTTATTAAATTAGAACAGAAACTGCAACCTCTAACCCTCCAGATGATTGCACGGCTTAGGCTGTGTTGACTCAGTTGTTATCCCGTTCAAAATATGGAATCCGGGCAACGCCAGCGACTGCGCACACGATGTTCATCGATGGTGTGGCGCTGGAAAGCCATTTTATGCAACAATGTCACCTCACACCAATTGCACTTGAGCGGCTCTTCGTTCAAATGAATGGCATCAAAGTGGCGCGTGACACACCCTACGTCATGAAACATGCGACAGCGTTTGCTATCCGGTAGACCCTCATTCGCAAAGAATTGAAAGCAGGCCTCTGGCTATTCAGAACTCTCGATGTATTCCTTGGTAGCACCGACGGCTTTATGCGGACAGAAACAGACTCCACTTCGCATGCGCTGACGCTGTCTTGAACTCGGGCTGCATCCTAGGTTTCAGGTACGGGTTCATCCGACGTAACAGAGTTCGTAGTTTCTCGCTTAGGCCGGCCTCTTAGAGGGCCTCCTTTAAGAACATCCCAATATTGCATTACCGCATCCGCAGCTACATCACGCCGATTCCATTCATCCTCCAGCGAGTTGGAGATCGGGTAGGGCACAAGACATTGCAACAGATGTAGCTGGAGTCGAGGCATAGCATCCTCTAAAGGTTCATCCTCCTCCTCCTTAACTGCAGTGCTAGAGAGCTGCGCCTCAATATCCAGGAATGCCTGCTCTTCATCAAAGTTCTCTCGGATCTGATGCCGCAAAACCCTTAGCAATCGTTTTCGCGTATTTTTTACCTCCTCCTTTTGTCTCCCGATCCGAGGGAGTATCTAGCTGCTAGGTCTTATTATACTGGGCGTAATATTGGGACCTGCAAATTTCCTTTTCGGGTTAGTTTTGCCTTTTGGGCTTAGCACCCCAATACGCCGTCACGTAACCTCCCTTCAATGCCCTCCGACATAAAAAGACCTGTCTTCCCTGCTCTTGCTCCCTTTCTCTCACTTTCCCATTTTTCTGCCTCTCTATCTTGCACTCTCATAACTGCGCCCCTGCAATCTCGCCCTCAGACATGGCAACAAAACATAACTGTGCTTTCACCATTCAAAGCTCCATCTTGGGTCTACCGACCCTCTACAAAACCACTTGAATAAGCAAGCTTTCCAGAGTGAATATCACAGTACTGTTTCAAACTCGCTGTACATATTTAGGAGCACTTAATTACAGCCAGCATGAAAGATGCTTGCGATCCCTGAGAAGGGCACGCGACGTTGGGAACTTTAAACGAAATGGCCACATCTATTTAGTCAAGTGGGCGCGTCAACTTAGCCCCCAGATTACATAGTCCCGGTAATTCCGCCGCTAACTGAGATAAACTGTGCAGTGATCCACCGGCTCTTTTCTGATACTAGCGGAAGCGTAGCATCAGCCAGATCCTCCACAGACCCGAGGCGATTCGCAGCTCGCGTCTGTTCGTACATAGAAAGCTGAAGCGCAGTTGGAGACCCGTCAGGGGCTACCAGATACGCTTTCGACATATCTGTTGGAACTGGACCGGGTGCGAGTGTATTGACGGTAATCCCACGGCTCTTGCCAAGCTGTCCGGCGTTTTGTTAGATGGTTGTAGAGCGTAAAGAGTGGGAAAACACCAAAGAAAGCTTACCTCGCCAGCCCAAAACGTTGTCAGGGCATCCATTGCAGCTTTTGTCGCACCATATACAGGGGGTGGGACCAAAACTTTCGAGGCGATGGAGCCGATGTTGACGATGCGGCCGCCTTGCGGCATTCGACCTACGCCAACAACAGCTTGTGTCATGTAAATCACGTCGAAGACGTTGACGGCGAATTCGTATTCGAGCTGCTCTTCTTTAACCTCCAAGAGAGATGCGTTGCGTGCAGCCGCTGCGTTATTGACTAGAACAAATAGCCAATCAGTCTTGTCCAACTACCCAGAAAGAATATCACGCCGCCCATGACACACTGAGAATATCGATGTGATCGACGCTAAATGCTTTCAGAATTTGCTCAACCATGATCTTCGCAGTATCGTAATTTTCCACTCCTCCTTGTACGACGGTGGTTTTGGTGCCAAACTCTTTATTGATGTCAATCGCTACCTTCTCAGCCCGCGCCTTGGAGCCTTCCGACACATAATGAATTGCTACAGACGCGCCGTTCCGGGCCAAAGCTCTGGCAATAGCGGCACCGATGCCGGTCTCTCTGCCAGAACCTGTAATCAAAGCAGTCTTTCCTGCAAGTGAGAGTGTGTCGGCCGACATATCCAGAAAATTAGCAGAGAAAGCTATCGAAGCAAAGGATCACACAGCTAGTTCCGAACCCGGACTGGCCAAAGCTATGTTTTATATATACGACAGAGTTGACTATATGGAACTGCTAGTATTAATTTTATATATATTAAATAGACGCTATTATAAATAATCAAGTTATAAAAAGCCGGGAAAGCAAAATTGTTCTATCTACGAGGCCCCTGCTCCTGTTGATTATCAATATCACGGGCTATGCTCCGCATTTATTGATCCCCCCACTCAAGTTTTGTTTGCATCATAGTTTGTGCTGTTTGTGTTGATGACCAAGGACCAATCAACGTCCAGAGGTCCAGGCGGGTTGGCTGCATACAGTCGGTGGCTTGTGTTGATAACTAAGGCCTAATATACGCTGATGAAAATCACAAGAGACAATTAACTATCCAGCTTACCAACGTTCGGTCTTCTCGGGTGCCGAACTGAATAATCCATGTCATGATGTTCCCGCCATTGAAGTATACCGGTACTTTTAAGCAGACCAACCCTCGATCCTTGTAGTCTCTGTATCGAACTCTCTTTCTCCCAATCAATCAATCATTCACTCACTCGCCATGTCTCTCAAAAACCTCACTCTATGGACGCTCCGGGGCCACGCCGGCACGCCCAACCCGTGGAAGGTCCTCATGATCCTGGAAGAGCTCGAGGTTCCCTACGAGCCCAAGTCGGTCGATCTCGACGACCTAAAGAAGGAACCCTACGAGTCTATCAATCCTAACGGTCGTGTTCCCGCCCTCGAGGATCCGAATACCGGAATCACCATCTGGGAATCCGGCGCCATTCTCGAGTACCTGGTGGACACATACGACAAGCAACACACCATCAGCTTCAC
Organism: Penicillium egyptiacum; assembly: GCA_911456345.1. Classification (NCBI taxonomy): domain Eukaryota; kingdom Fungi; phylum Ascomycota; class Eurotiomycetes; order Eurotiales; family Aspergillaceae; genus Penicillium; species Penicillium egyptiacum. The sequence continues at coordinate 141,935 of CAJVRC010000891.1, forward strand.
CGCCGGCTCGAAGGAGTACTACGAAAGCAAGCAGTGGCTACACTACCAGATATCCGGCCAGGGACCGTACTTCGGGCAGGCCGCCTGGTTTACGATCTACCACCCCGAGAAGGTGCCCAGTGCGGTCGAGCGCTATGTTAACGAGATCCGTCGTGTTTCGGGCGTGCTCAATCGATCGCTCCAGAACAAGGAGTACCTCGTTGGCGGCAAGTACAGCTATATCGATGCTGCTTTTGTGCCGTGGTTCGAGGTGGCTGCGCTCTTCTGGTCGAACGAAATGGAGCTCGAGCAGAACTTCCCGCATGTTAATTCCTGGTTGAACCGTATCAAGGCTCGCCCGGCTATTGCCAAGACCATTGATGATAAGGCGAAGGCCGCGGCTGCGGAAGGGAAATAAGCAATGTGATGGCAGATAAAACTCCTACACAGAAGGCGAGGTTTTTTTGATTGAATCCAAATACACATATCTTCTATATTTAGATCTACCCATTTCTTAAGCTAGCGTCTTGGTAGTGGGGGGTAGAAAGAATGGAAGAGTGCAAATTGGTGAAGCTGGTTTTGTACTTCTCTGTATGCTCCAGGAAAACTTCAACGTCTATTCTTTTTAATTATCGCTTCTAGGAACATGCTGTCGGCTTCTAGGAGCTAAACGTCCTCCACGAACTGTACCTGTCACTCCCGGGAGCGAGCCAGATCGCTCCTGGCCTCTCTATCTTGGGTTCTGGAGACACAACCACCCGCTCACAGGAGCCTCTGCTACTCTGGGAACTATCAAAACACTTCCCGGGTGGCACAGGTATCGTGCCGGGGAACTCTACGGGGACATGTCAGGGATCCCACTTGACTTCACAGGCCAAAAGGCACAATGTTTGGTCGCTGACCGAACACCTCAAGCCACTATACATGCTGAACTCTGACAGAGCAAGATAATACAGAAGCTCCTATTGCCTTTGTAGACTCCCCATCGCTACATGTAAGGCTGGTAGGAGTACAACTTTTGGGGGGGGGGATCATGATAAGTTTGTGGGTATTGGCTACGGTGACGTTCTTTTTAGCCGTGAGGAATAGCTATTTCGGCCGAAAGCCGATGTGACGTGAATTAGCCTCTCCCAGCAGCACTCAGAGTGCCACTAGTCCAAATCAGGTGCCCAGAGGAAGAGGAAGAACAATTTGTTGTTGCGCCAATTTCCTACGATAGACGTGATCCGACGATCGATTTATTTATGGGAATATCTAGGTGCTAAATCCGTGGTCCTTCTTTATATAATTCGCTTGATCCTCCGAAAGTAGGAATTCGACGTAGTCTTTTTCCGATTATATGTAATACCTGCTCTCTTATATTATCTTCGAAATTTGACGTATTGCGTTTTAGATGAGTGCTCATTTCCGCTAGTAGCGTTTTTAAACAACAGCGATACATTCTAATGTCTTATGCTTGAAATTTGGGGGGAGCCATCCTAGCTCCGAAAGTGTTCCAGTCTGGCTCGGGTTTCCTCGTAGAGAATGGCATCTGTCTAATATTGGTACTCATCAGGCTGAGCAGGGAGCATAGGCGCAGGTGCTATGAGATTAAGCAAAGATTAAGATCAGGATTAAAAGTCTGTATTTTAGAAAATAATCACACTGGGGTCAACTTGCGGGGTTGGAGGACAATAAATAGAGAGAACGTGATCGTGGGAGGACACTGAGAGGGGGGAACGAGAAGCATCTTATAGAACCCCGACTGGGCCAGGCGAAGGTGAGTCTGATTGCTGCAAAGGGGAGCCATTTCGGCGCAGTTTTGGTCGTGAGTGGAAATGAGAACAACTTGCTGAGGCCCAGCGGTAACATCAGCTCAGGAGGATGACTAAGGGCGCTTGGTGGGTGCAGAATAGTGGTGGTCCAGGTGATCGGGCGATCGAGCAGCGGCTTACCGCTGGAAGTTACGGTGGAAAGGCGGCCGTTTCTGGCGCCAGAAGCTGTCATTTTCGGCGTCATTTTCACGGGTCCTTATATTCTATTTGTAAATTAATATTTAATTCCTTTACGATCGCACTAAGAAGTTATGGCGAGTACGGCAGTTCTTTTGGCATGTGTCCAAAATTTGTCGCAATGCCTCGGCTTTCCAGGTTCGGGTTTCAGGCCCTATAATACTTGGTATTCATCTGTTGTTGTATTTGAGATAGGGAATTTATGCCGAAGCACATGCAAATCTTTCTTACTCTGAGACACGGGTATTAATCTCCTAAACTTCCTCCAATCGACGTTCGATCTACAGGGGCTTCCAAGGCACTCCTTAACATCAGTGGAGATGCATCATGCATTTAGACCCATACAAGAAGGCTGAGAAGGAAGGCAGATTGGTAGGGGTAGAAAGTATGTATTTAGATAAATGAAATATAGAGAGAAAAGAAAAAGAGATCGCAAAGCAGACTATCTACATACTAGTCTGCCCGCTTTCCCGTTAGACGGGGGTATAGAGTATCTATGGTCACATGATAATGAGATCCGAGACAAATGATTAGTCCGATTCGCTCCGCGAATGTCAGCCGACATCAACCAAGGGCAACCGATGGCTGGAGCATTTACTCGTCGTGCTTGGCCTCACTGCCGCTGCTCATGGCAGCCTCGGCCTTCTCGGCTTCGGAGTTGACCTGGAGGTCAGGGGTATCGAGACCCAGCTCATTCTGCATCTGGGTAATTTCAGCGATGGAGAGCTTGGGCATCTGCTGTGCGACCTGGTAAGGCCACTTGCCCTCAACGTGGGCCTTGGCGAAGATAATGTCAACCTCCTCGAGATCACGACCGGCGGTCTCACAGTAGAAGAACCAGGCGAAGGGGATGGCGACAAAGTTGACAAGCGCGAAGAAGAGGTAGATACCCCAGTCGGACTGGTTCGAGAACACAGGGGTGAACATGACGACGGCGAAGTTGGTGATCCAGTTCATGCAGGTGGAAGCGGAGGCGGCCTTGGTACGGGTGCGGAGGGGGTTGATCTCCGGGGGGTAGATCCAGGGCAGAGGCAGCGTGGTAAAGGCGAAGAAGCAGATGAACAGGAAGATACCGACGACAGCACCCTTAGCGTTCTGCGCGTTCGATTCGATGAGACAACCCATAGTGATTATGAAACTAAGACCCTGGCCGAGGAAACCAATCAAGAACAGATTACGGCGCCCGACCCTCTCAATCATAAAGAAGGATGGGATGGTAGCGAGAGCATAAACGGTGGCGAACACACCTCCTAGAACCAGGGGAAGCTTGCCATCCATATGCAAGTTCTGCTGGAACAGTAGGGTCGAGTAGTAGATAGCGGCGTTGCAACCCGTGAATTGCTGGAAGAATTGACCAGAGCAACCGATCATCATGCGCTGGAAGTTCTGAGTCTTACCACCAGTGAAGAGAATACCCCAGCTGCTGCCAGCCTCGACACTCTGCATGGCCTTAAGATCAGCCTTCATAAGGTTGAAATCGGCAAGCACATCATCCGCATCGACAGCACTATCGTTGAGCTGGGCAAGAACCTGAAGGGCCTCCTGGTCATGACCCTGCATGACGAACCAACGAGGCGACTCGGGAAGCATAAGAGCACCAACAGTGACGAGGATAGCGAACACAATCTGGAAGGCGACGGGGAAACGCCACTGAACCGAGTTGTCGACATAAGAGAGACCGAAATCAAGCCAGTAGGCGATGAAGGTACCGACGGCGATGATAGCACCCTCGAAGCAGACGAGGAAACCACGGTTGTGAGCGCGCGAACACTCAGACTGCCAAACGGGGATAGTAGCGGTGTCCATGCCATTTCCAAGACCGGAAATGACACGTCCAACAACGAACTGTCCCAGTCCCCAGTGGGGGCCGAAGGCAGCAGTAGAGATAACAGTACCGAGAATCATGAGGAGACCACCGGCCACCAGGAGAGGAGTACGACCAATACGCTGACCGTACATCATAGTGAAGATAGCACCGAAGAAACAACCAAGTTCGTAACAGGCAGTGACCGCACCACGCAGAACGGCGACGTGCTCGGAGTCACCATGGAGAGGGGGAAATTCCTTGGTGAACTGGTCGCCAGAAATGATACCGGACATCAAACCCTGGTCATAACCGAAAAGTGAGAATCCGACAACGGATGTAAAGGTGATGGCGAGATGGAGCTTCTTGCCCCGTAAGCCGGAGGTTGTGGTCCACATGATGAACTGGCCTCTATTAGATGAAGAGAGGAAAAGACCAAAGCGACATGAAAAAGAAGAAGAAAAAAAGCTCAGACACTGGGGGAATATTTCTGCTTATATGCATTCAGTCCCCATGTCCATTGGGTTAATGCCAAGACGCGAAAAGCTTGGAGTGACATCGGCGGCGCTACGGCATTGGATAGGCAAGTCTTGCGACCCGCCGTGGGGGCCAAGGAGGACCAAGTAGGGCAAGTACCTGGGCCTAAGGGCCATGTTAGTGGGGTTGCGGGGATGCAAGAAAGTCTTGCGGTTTGCCAAGTGCTCCGAACGGCTTGTAATATATGAAACCGTGCTAATTCAACAACGTTGTATGGAGTTATATTTCCTATGTAGGGGCGTTCGGCTTTTTCTTTGTCCTCATGACTCCAAGGCTTTTGTGGGGGATCAAATTGATTCCTGGGGTCTGGGGGCGTCTCCAGGCGGGTGCTGACAGTGGCTGAGAAAGGAATCTTATCCGACCCTCCCTCCGCGGCAGGGCTGCAAGCACCCATGGGGAATTGGAAATTGGAGGTGGGTCAGGGGGAAGATTTGAAAGACCATTCGTCTGTCTGGGACTAACCGGCCCTTACATTTTTTACAAAAATTACAGACCCTCCTAACGGAGGGTCCGCCACCCAAATGAAAGGGATCACCCAAACGACAGATTATTTCTATCTTTTGCTTCAACCACCATTTACTA
>CAJVRC010000892.1:0-72586 GCA_911456345.1 Penicillium egyptiacum
ATAAACACACACGAAATCCAGTCTGGTAAGCATCATAAACAAGCCCAATAACTTTGACCAAGGAAGAGGGAAAAAAAAAACACACAAGGCTTTAGCCGAGCCCTCCGGTCGGAAACACCGAGACCCAAAACAGCTCCCTAGCGCAACCGTTTACAAACAGAAAAAGAAAAAGGATATGAAGTGACCACTTAAAGTCCAATAGGCCCCACTAAGGAGTGGATCTCAGGGACCCAATCGACGGGACAGCAGTCAATCAGAGTGTATCGTATTGTACATGACGCTAGTAAGGGATGCTCACATTAGCGTCTCGGGGAGAAAAGGAACGTTTGCCACTGATGCAGCTGAGACACTTGTTTTTCTTCTATATATCTCACTTTCAGCTTTAATGTATAACATAGCTTAGATCTATCGATTTTTTTTACATTTTAAGTATCCAAAAGCCGAACTCGTCGCAGTGGCCTCTCAAAAAGTGATGATGCCATTGGGGAATAATACACTTCTATGGATATTCGTATGTCCCGACGTGTATATGATGACATCCTTCTCCTTATCCACCCTCTTAACTTTCGTTGATATGATGATGATTGGATGGGAGGATATTATTGTTTATCCTCCGTACAAAGTACTCTGTATATTGTACATCATAGCCCAATCTCCTCCCTCGGGATACTTAGCATCCAGCAAGGGGTTTCATAGTACTGGGTACGAGCATTGCTGCCTAGGTGTGATGATGTAGGTCTTGGTACTTCGTATTGAGGGAAAGATCATTCCTTGAATTTAACCCTGCGATCTGTATATTGTAGAGTATATAGTGACATATGTCGCACTTATTCTCTGATGATCTCCATTTTCATGACATCGACCACTCCGGCCCAGGGGATCGAGACCGTCAACCATGGAAATAGCCAGCGCATTGTTACGGCCGAAGGGAACAATTGCTTTAGCTCGAGGTGTATCTGATCGCATCCATTGGAGTATTCTTCGAAGAGAATATTCAGAATATCGAGAATACTGTACAGACCGTACCTACATTGTACAGTATGCAGATGCACGGGAATTCTCCGCACCTCCACAACCGCAGGTACTACTAATGTCCACTTCTGTCTTCTAGCGCACATAGGTACTTTTTACGTTTACATTCTATCTACGGAGTGTGTCCAATATATATTGTACTGAGGGTTTAATCCTACAATGTAGATTATATGGGTACATGTATAGATTGTTATTTCGAGTAACGTCAATACCCGGTATAGTATCTCCAATCTAAACGGAACACATCCAAGTGTAGATCTACCAATGAAAGTATGCCTCGATAACTAATGCATCAATATCCAAACCTTACCTGAAGCCATTATCCTTGGTTCCAACTTCCCCCACCACATCAGGACCAACCCCCGGGGACCATTGCATCAAACAAAGAACAGATGCATCCAAAACACGGAATAACCCCTGCAAAAGATCTGCACCTTGCATATAATCAATGATGGAGATTGGTAGCAAAACCCGTTTTTGATGCGGGACAGGATCGATGTCATCAGGCCAATACCACCCGTGGAAAAAAATGCCGAGTAGTTACTAGTACATACTATGTATGTTGTATGTCGCTCTGCACTAGCAACAGCGATCTATGTGCCTACTACCTACCTAGGTATCTAACACTCAGCCCTGGAGGGTGGTGGTCAGTTTTACTCGATCAAGAAGCGGCAAGGGATCTAAAACGGAAAGGGAAAGCCATGGAGGCCTAACATCCGATGTATATCTACCATCGTACAGTTCATGAAGTCCAAACGATCTTTTCCTGTGGCGATAAATGTAATGTGATAGGATATTAGGGCTCTATTTTCCTCTAGAAAAGGGAACATCACTCCTTAACAGGATCTCATTTAAAGAAGAAGCGGGGTATTGAGTTGGTCTCATCGTCATCGAAGGTTCTCTATAGACATGTCATCCCGATATTGCCAGGATATATCATAGTTGCTTCATACAGATATTGGAAAAACTTGATTTTACATGCTCGTAGGCCCAAAATAACCAAGGGTCAGGCAATACCGGAAGAGGAAATTCCTCTAGTCTTTAGAAGATAGAAAAACACCCCGAGAAGTTATCTTCCCTAATTCTGGCGGATCATAGCTATGTCTCGAGATCATGGTAGCAGTTATTAAATGTCTAAATTCAGCATATTGTCAACTGTACAACGTATACTCTGGTGACGGCGAATTACTAGAAGCGGTATAGCGTGCCTATTTGGGGAAAGCGCGCGATTGAGGCTTGGCATCGTGGTGCGTGGTCTATATATCTTCCTCCTTGCCCCCTCGAGATTACGGCCAACTTTCGTCGCTGTTTTCCCACCCTTTCGTGGTCTTCGGGCTCAAGACATTGAGGCATTTTTGCTATTGGTCTGTACATCCCGTGTTCTGCACTTCGCCACCTCCTTTTGCGCCCGTGAGTTGGCGCCCGTCGCGTCCCCCCAACTGTCCTTGATTTTCGCGAGAATGGAATTTCTGCCTGCCTAGGAGCTTAACTGACCATTGATTCTTATTCGATAGACAATGCGGCATGGATAACGAGAGAGCGCATAGAGTTGGTGCTATCGGACTATTCTTAGCGGACTAGCATACTTCCTCTCTCCTATAATTGGCGCCTTTTGAGAAACGGGTTTGACTACCATATCCGGGGCGTGCGATGCCAACGACGGCGATGGCCCAGGCTTCAGATCCGTCCCAGATGATTGGCCCACTCTCTTCGTTCGAGCTTGGTGCTGTGAACAGCAGGCCTTGCGATAAGATGTGCAAGTTGTTGGGAAGGCCTGTGAATGACCCGTACCACGAATTTATACCAGCGATGCTCGAAAGATACAATATTGACGCTGATTGGCGACAATATACGCTCTCTGTCGTTTGCGGGGACGAAGTACAGGATGTTCGGTTCAATGAGCAACCTTTGCTCCTGTTCAAGCGGCTCCAAGAGTTGGGTAAGAAACCCATGTTCATGCTACGCAAATCCTTAGCACGTTACAAGGACAGTCTGTCTTTATTCCACAGCATGGGCTAGACGATTTCACATATAGTGGAGGTAGTACACCTATCTCTAACAAGCAGGAGTGCAAAGGTCACACGGTGTTCGAAACTTTGGCGGAATACTACAGGTCGATGAAGCGATTCCTTCCCAACCTGGGCCAAGCTGGCATTCCGGCATCCGACTCACGGGAGAAGTTAGCCAAGCTTTCATACACCAATTGTCTGAACTCACCATGGCCGTGAGTGAAGAATTTTATCGGAGGCAAGGGGTCTCAGTGACCCAGGAGAATTGTGCGCTGTCACATCTAAAGGTTTCACCACTTCTCGAAGTCCAGGAAGAGCCTCACGAACGGCGCAACGAAGCCCGTAGCAAACTGCGCGCACTTGAATATCACCAACTGGAATATATAACTTCTAATGTTGTCCGTGAATTAGAGAGAAGGTTTCCTAACCCTACGACGAGGGATTTGTCCCCGCATGGATGCAATAATAGAATTTGAATACCGATAGGCGTATAGGCCCGAATTCAGATGGCTCAATAATCTAACCAGACGAACAAGGCTAAAAACTTATACAGGATAATCATTTTCTTGAATTGCTCTCAATGCCCGTAGCGCCAGTCAAGTGTGTGTTGTCCAGATCCTGCTGGATGAGTTGTTCGGATCCGGAAGCATGGCCGTTGAGGACGAGGTCCTGAAGCGTCGCATCGAGAGGGAGATTGGCTTACTGGCTTTATTGGGCGAGGACTCCGATTCGAGCGAGAAGACATCCGAGAAGCTGGAGCATTTGGATCATCGCGAGCGAGCTGAGCTGCCCAAGTCTGCGAGCTCGTAGTTGTTGTATTACTCTAGCAGAAGCATCATATGTTGATGTTTCGACCATCGCTTGAAATGGGGGCTGCACCTATACAACACTATGGTATACGTTTCGGCTCAGTGGAATGTAATAGACAATACAGATAGTCACAAACATTCAGCATTGTTCAGATGTTAATAATACGATCGTACCCTGTCAATGCTCCCGTTACACCTGAACATCATTCATTCATTTTGATTGAAACAACACCAGTATGTTTGGAATACACTCAATAGTCTTATATACCTCGCCAAGTAGAAACTTATTTTCAACTATCTCCTATCTCGAGTGCGCCGGATCTCTTCACTATCCGGTGACTGGACACTGTGTCTTGGTGGATAGCCTTAGGATAAAGAAAGAGATATTGCCGGTGAATCCGTGACGAATCCAAGTAACCAAGTATATGGAATAGGGATGCGTCTGAAGCACGGATAAATGGAGTGTATTTAGCCTGAATTCAACCATCAGGGAACTCGAGTTGTATCCGTTTACTATTGTGCCGAGGTATGTCCGATGAGCTTTAAGCACTTGCAAAGTGATTACCTGAGGCTTCGAGACGACCGCAAATAATATAAGTCTAGATGCTTTGTTGTCATATAGCTAGTCAATATTTATACGAGATAGACTGTATTTGAGAAAACGACGAGTGAGAGCGCCTATTGAACATTTCTCGTGAAGCTATGAAGTCGACTAGGGGTATCAGACATACAGAACATTTGAAAAGCGTAGCAACGTTTCTTTCAGCAACAGCAAATCCTCGTTAGACCCTCTCCGACCAGTAAACCCAAGCGTGGCAAATAAAGATGCTTCGAGCATAGCAGGAAGTTTTCCCGCGAATCAAACTTCATGGCAGCCATCGGCTCGCGATAACTCCGGAGTGTGATTGTCGATGATTGGCGTCTAACCACCCTCGTGACGAACCCGTACGCGCGAAGGGTAATGCCCGAATATGGAAAACATTTCTGGTTCGTCAGGACTCATGGTGTCCTCCTCACATGCTTGCATCAACTCAAAATCCACCATTGTTACAGCATTGGTTTCCGGGTCATACAAGACATTATGCATCCCGGAGTCGATAACAATGGTTGACGCTCGCCTGAGGACCTTGATAGCCTTGTAAATCTCTGAACGTATGTGCTCCTTGACGCTTGCAGAAAGTTGGTTCCATTGTTTGTCGAGCCGTTCCCCATCAACCTTTGTCATCACAATGATATAACCCTGGGGAAAGATCGAAGAGCAACAGATCTTGCCGATGCTTAGTAGTGAGGGGAAAAAATCGAAACCGGCTGGACGTTGCGCATGGATGTTCTCATACGTCCTCGCTTCGTCAGCAAACCTACAGAACAAAAGGATTAGCGATTGAGATACTATGCTACAAGGACACAGCAACAGACCGTTCGACTCGAGACGGTGACCAGCATTTCGCGATGGCCGGTTTTCCATCCCATGTGACTTCATAAATCGCCTTGGCGGAGGATTGCTGGATAATCCTCTTGCAATTTACGAACGTCGTTGCAAGACCGTCATCGGCCCCGTAAAGGATTGACGACGAGCCAAGCATGTCCGATATCTCCTCCTTGGTGCCGATTTGGTTCCGGAAAGCGGATGGACGGATGGACGCTTGGAGTGAAGGGCCCGTCGGAACGCCGAGCTAGGGTCTGATGTTAGGAGATTGCCGCTGTTATAACTGGAAAACTCACCTGGGCGATGTTGAAGTCAGGGGGTTCAATAAATTTCCAATCTTTGGAAGCCACTACACCTAGCGCCAAGAAGCATTGCCGGAGACTGGGGTTCGATGCGTCTCTTGCAATCGGTAACGATGTCAAAGTGGTAAGGAGCCGTTCTGCGAATGAAGACCGTCCACTCGTATGTCGACAAAAATCCAAACTTAAGCTTACTCGACCGCATGTACTTGACGAGTTGGGCTGAGGAACCGTTAACAGGGTCGTAAACAAGGTTCAACTGGACTTACCAATGTGATGCTGGATGCCGATTAACCGTTGATAGCCTTCGCGAATGGAATAGTCCTCAAGTTCAACTGTCCAGAAAGACTTGAGTTCTCCGACAGCCGCTGGGCGAGGTGGTCCCGTTGTGTTGAACATAGTGATATCAGGCACTTGACTCGTGTCCGTTGGCCCTGCAGAGGACTGATAATCACCGAACTTCAAGTGGGAGAGGCAAGTAGTGGCAAACACTTTCGAAACTGGGTCACAGACATTCTTGGAGAACCTTCCGGTCAAACCAAGTTCGCTTCCAACGACGTAGCTTTCTGACACATCATCCGTGTAAGGCACAGGATGGCTAAGATCTAAAGAATCGGATGCTTCGAGAACATCCTGTTTAAAGCTCTGCCATTCATGGAAAAACCGTAACGAGATAACCTCAGATGAGTTGGAGACATAATGCGTACTATTTATCTGGGTGAGGGGAGGGACGGGTCGCAGAATTACCTCCACCGCGGTCTCCATGACGGAAGCCCCGGAAAGTAAATCTGACATGGTCAGTGAAACGGCTGGTTCGTTGATAGGACGATGATGGGGACGGAAATTGAGGGAAAAGCGGGTGGTGGAGCAAGGGGAAAAGAGATGGGAGAAATATTATTGGTGGATGCGGAATGCACTAAGCGAATTGTGGAAAGAGCTGTGACGGCAGATGCGCTGTCTCTGATTTTGAGCTGATCGGTGGCCCCACCAAGTCATATGACAGTCATTTAGCTCAGATTGCTAAACGAAACTGTTCTAGTCAATATCGGCCTTCTTTATTTTGCTTCGAGCTATTGGAACTAAATGAGACTGCAAGCACTCTACTCGGATATATCAACGCGATATTAGAGTCTCCGAATATGTTAAGGAACGACATCTCAAGAAGGAAGAGGAAAGCCTCTTATATCCTATTATCCCCTCGTCCTTAATGCTCTGCTTCTGCTCCCTATAATCATGGTGTATGCGCCGGGCTCGTCTCAAAAGAAGTAAGTTGTGAATGGCGCTAGGACGAACTGAGTAAGGTCGACTAGTTCTTATAAAGCGGCGATACACAGCGTGTCCTTTCCGTCGTCACCCAGACTTACTCCGTACAATATACATGCTGTATCTTGAACAGTACCCTCCCAATATCTGGAGAGAAGAAGCTTCTAATAATCGCGTAGACAAGCCTTTATTCACAGATATCAACACCATCTAGTTCCTGATAGATAGCCCTTTTGATATCTTCCTCAGCCCAACACATATCAACCGCATTCCTCGCAAGCTGCACCATCTCCTTCCGACTACACCCACAATAAGTATAGACCTTCTGCAAATTCCCATCAATCCAAACATCATGCATCAAAGTCGGATCATCACTATTAATACAGACCTTGACCCCCCTATCCACCAACCTGCGAATCTTGGGAAACAAAACCTCAGTGGCCGTCCTCCGATGATAAGCATGCGGACACAAAGTCAACCCAATACCCCTATCCACCAACCCACGCCACAACTCCTCACAATCTTCCGCATCCAACCCATGATCAATCCTCTCCGCTCCCCTGCCCCCACAAACCTCAAAAATAGCCTCAGCCACATGCTCCCGCGTATCCTTCTGCCCAAAATCACAGTGCATAGTAACATGCAATCCATCCGCGCGCGCCAACGCAAACCCCTCCTCAAAAAGCATCGGCGGTCTCTCGTACGCATTACTCGCTAACCCAACAGCATGGAACAGCCCCTTCCCACCATCAACAGTCCCAGCAGCCCACGGCCTCGCCTCACGGTAAGCATCCAGACCCTGCTCCACAGGCTCGTCGCGCAAGAAGCACAGAATCCAGCGCGAATGAACACCCAGCTGGGCGGCGGCATCGTGTTGCGCGCGCAGATAGCCGTCCATAACGGCTGCCGCGGGGACGCCCCGGCGTGTGTGTGCCTGGATGTCGAAGAAGGGTTCGGTGTAGCGCACATTCATGGATGCGCACCGGCGTAGGTAGGCCATGGCTAGATCGTAGAAGTCGGTTTCTGTGCGGAGAACTTCGCATCCGGCGAAATAGGCTTCGAGGAAAGTTGGGATGCCTGGCTGGCGGCCGTTTAGCTCGGGTCGGTGATTTAGGGTTACTGCGTAGGAGGCTTGCAGGTCGGAGAAGGTGGCGTAGGGGAGGGGGATATTGTTGCGGTGGGATAGTTCCCAGCGGAGAGAGGGTGTTAGGGTGCCTTCGATATGGACGTGGAGTTCGACTTTGGGGAGATTGGCTATGAACGGGGTGATTGTGAGGCCGTTCATGTTTACTGCCCAGGTGGGGTCTCACCACTTCGGCGAGATAAAATAGAAATTCTTCGTAGCTAGACGGTAATATGTCGAGATTCGGAGTCGGGGTATGGAGTAAAAGAAGAGCCCCGAGAAATTACTCCGCACTCCATACTCACCACGGTATCACAAGCTCCAGCCCTAAAAGACTTAGCTTCGTCCTCGTCCAATTGGCACTCGAAAGATTCCTACATAAGCGATAAGGTGCAGGAGTTGGACCAATGGGAGGTGCGGGGAAAGATAAGGGGCATATGACTCTGTCAATAAGACGACTTCAAATTCTTAAATGAGATGCTCAGCATTTTTTTTACTTGAAATGGCCACGGACACAACTACCCCCGAGGGAGAACAGTGGACGGACCACGCTATGGCGAAAAGAGTACTGAGCAAGATTGACAGACGACTGATACCACTGCTTTTCACAACATACATGTTTAATTTTATGGATAAAACAATCTTGTCCAGCGCGTCTGTCTTCGGGCTGAGGGACGATACTGTAAGAACATGTCCAGAGAAATAAGAACCATAACTAATATCATTTCTAGGGATTGGTTGGCCAGCAGTACAGCTGGGTATCATCGATCTTCTACTTTGGCTACCTGGGATGGGTATATCCAACGACCTTGCTTATTGCTCGTCTGCCCGCCGCCAAATACTTGACGGCCAACACGCTATTCTGGGGTGCTGTGGTGGCTCTTACTGCAGCCTGCACCAACTTTGGCGGGCTCCTAGCAGTTCGATTCTTGCTTGGAGTTGCTGAAGCGACGATCACGCCGGCGTTTATGTTTATCACATCAACCTGGTACACGCGTGACGAGATTCCTACCAGGACAGGCCTGTGGTTTGCTGGGAACGTATGTTGTTTCCTGTCGATATTTTGGATAAAGGCTCATCTTTATACAGAGTGTTGGTGGTATTATTTCAAGTCTCCTCGCCTATGGGCTGGGTCACATCAAAGATCAAGTTGGGCCATGGAGGTGGATGTTCATTGTCCTCGGCTGTGGGACATTCCTCTGGGGATTCGCCGTCTGGACTCTACTACCAGACTCAATCTCCAAGGCCAAATTTCTATCCGAAGAGGAACGGCAGTTCGCAAGAAACAGAGCTGTCGTAGCGGGCACAGGTGCAACAGAGAAGACCACCTGGAGATGGGACCAGGTCGTTGAATGCCTGATGGATCCGAAGACGTGGCTTATATTCGGGCTGCAGCTCTGTACACAGATCCCCAACGGAGGGACGCAGAACTTTGCCAATCTGGTTATTGTCTCTTTCGGGTTCACGAACCTGCAATCGACGCTACTCACCATCCCTTACTCGCTCATCACCGTGGCTACAATCACCGGAACGGGCTGGCTGGCCGGTCGTTTCCGCCAACTGAACTGCTTACTTATCGTAGCCGTTGTGCTCCCTTGCGTCGTCGGCAGCGCGGTCATCTACTCCCGCGCGCATGTCGTCTTGGGGGTGCAATTCTTTGGATATTTCCTCTTATCGACTGGACCTGCAGCAATGCCACTTGCTATGTCGCTAGTGCAGGCCAATTACCGTGGAGTCACCAAGAAAATGACAGTCACTGCAATGCTCTTCCTGGCTTATTGCGCTGGGAACATTTCTGGGCCTCAGTTCTTTCTCAGTGTGGAGGCGCCGACTTATAACACTGCTTTCCGCACGATTATGATTTGCTACGCCCTGGCTGTCATCTTGGCGCTGGTTCTGCGCTTCTACCTGCAGTGGACTAATGCTCGCCGTGCGCGTCTAGAGGGCTTTGAGGGTAGTGCTGGGAATGCGGGTGCTGTTGGTGGGAAGGGGCTGGATGCTGATCGCAATTCGAATGTGGCGGATATGGTGAACCGAGTGCAGTTGGTATCGGATGACTATGAGGATATCACTGACTGGAAGGTACCGGGATTCAGATATCGTTACTAAAAAGGCATGACGGAAGTTCAAATGTGGACGTACTGGCCAGTTTCTGAGATAAACTCAGGCTAATCAGTCAGATTTATCATGTTTTACTATGTAGTTGAACAAAACTGAGTCTCGTCTATTCCTCAATCACTTCTATCACGGCAAGTAATCATACACATCTCCAAATTATGTCTCCAGCCAAAGCCACAAGATCAAGACCGAGACTTCTCAGTACTCTGCTTTGGTCTCAACACATAACGCCACGTAGTCCCCAGATGCCAACGCTTCTCCTCCACAATCTCCAACCCGCTCTCACGCACAATATCCTCAATATCACGGTTCCACCAACAACCATGCCGATCCGCATGAGCCGGAGCAAGATTATCCAAAATCCGATTAAGCCAACCATAATAAGAACGCCCATGCTCGAGCAACAAGATCCGCCCACTCGCAGGCTCCGTAACAGATCCCAGATGTCGCAACGTAGCAACCGGATCCGGCATCGAGCAAAGACCCATAGTCTGCACAACGGTATCAAAGTAAACCGGCGACTCGCCCTTTACCCCAGAACGCCCGATATCAGACGGCTCAACCTTGCCCGCATCACAAGCCTGAAACACCGCCGGGAACGCAGGATACAGTTTCTCGAACTTCTTCTTCGTGATAGCCACCATCTGGGGACTAAGATCAACAAACGTAACCGAACGACAACCCAAAACCGCAGCGTGGCCATCGGCATCCAACCCGCGACGCTCGCCGAGCTCGTAGAATGGCAGATTGCGCCCTGTGCCGCAGCTAACTTCGAGTACGTGCCCCCGTGCTTGTCGGACTAGATCCCGCCGCTTCTTGCCGAGCCCCATTGCCTTTTCGGAGAGCTCGACGTCTGCGTCGAAAGTTGCGGCTGTCGTGTTGTAGCGGTCTGAGACATCGCGTGGCACGTTGAGAGTTTGTGCTTTGCTTACTTCGCGCGTGTACGACGCGTATAGGTAGCCGCAGTACGTGCTGATGGTGAGTGCTGAGATGCCTAGGAAGGTTAGGGCTCTGGGTGGGATGCCATGGCCTCGTTTCGCTATGGTTTCAGCATTGGGGGTTTCGGATTGAGTGCTCCGCGGGCTTTGGCGCTCTTGGTGATGTTGGCGAGGCGAAGTTGCTTGTCGCCGTTTTGTAGCCACTGGCTTGGGGCTTTTCGGAATGGGGAAGATATTAGTTTGAATGTGTGATTGAAAAGCTTGGGGTTACATACCTCGGCTTCGGGGGTCGAGGTGCTTTGCTTGATGCGCTGCGGCAGGGTGTGACTGGCCACTTTGCAACTAATGGCACTCTGCACAATTGATTTACGTTCATTATTATGCTTTAAACGAGCAGAATTGACTGCCAAGGCCTTTTGTGCAAGGCTTGTTGTGCATATATGGTTTGACGCGAGCAACCTTGGAAAGATTGAGTGCTTACGCGACAGGGTCGTCAGCCCCCGCGATACTAAAAGGAGATAGAGGCTCCGAGAAAGGAAACCCGAACTGATCAAAATATAGTCTTGAGATCAATTGCATCTCATTCCGTATAGATCGGAGTGGCAATATCAACCCCAGTGAAGAAGAAAAGTCGGGAGGTGGAGCGAGCAAAGCCGTTATCGGCGTCGACTGCTATCAATTGGAGAAATCCCCCGGATCTCCAATCTTGGTGTTTAAACTCACACACAACATTTTGAAAATGGCATTGCCGCCCAGGATTCTGATTGTTGGAGGGGGTGTGTTTGGATGTGAGTATCAATCATCTTGGAAACCCTAGCACTGGTCTACACTGCGTCTTACACCACACATTTTATACCAATTTCCACACTCCTACTAACACTCTCCAGTATCCACCGCCCTCTCCCTGTCAAAGCGACACCCAGAATCCGAAGTAACAGTAGTAGAGTCCTCACCAACAATCCCAAACCCTCACGGCTCATCCGTCGACACATCCCGGATCGTGCGGGCCGACTATGCGAACGCAGCATACTCCAAACTCGCTGCGGCAGCCATCCACCGCTGGCGCAGCACAGACTGGGGCCGTGACGGCCGGTACACGCAGAACGGCCTGCTACTCGTGTACCCAGAAGACAGCGCTAGCGCCAAGGAATACGCACGCAAGAGCTACGCCAACGTACGCAAGATCGAGGGCGACAACGTCATCTTCCTGCCGACCCAAGCGGACGTCCTCAGCGTCGTCCCGGCCTACGGCTCGACCCTCGATGTCGCCGGCGGCTACGTGAACTGGGGGTCTGGATGGTCCGATGCTGCGGCCAGCGTGCACTATGCTAAGACCCTCCTCGACGCTGAGGAGAGGGTTAGCTTCCGCACTGGTGATGTCGAGCGTGTGCTATACGACATGAACGGCGCGAAGCCTAAAGCTACTGGTGTTGTCTTGACGGACGGGTCGACCGTCGAGGCGGATCTGGTGGTGCTGGCGACTGGCGCATGGACATCGAAACTGGTGGACTTGCGTGGCCGGGCTGTTGCGACCGGTCAGGCGATTGCTTATATGCGGATCTCTGATGAGGAGCAGCGTGAGCTGGAGAATTTGCCTACGATTTTGAACTTCGCCACTGGGATCTTTATTATCCCGCCCCGGGATAATCTGCTTAAGATTGCGCGGCACGCTTATGGGTATCGCAATCCGGTCGAGGTGTCGGTCCCTGGGGGTTCGGGCTCGATGGTGATTAGTCTGCCTGAGCAGGGGGTTCCTGTGCCAGTTGAAGGACAGGATGCGTTCCGGGTTGCGTTGAGACAGCTTTTGCCGCGGTTTGCGGAGAGGGAGTTCGTTGATACCAGGGTTTGTTGGTATACTGATACGTGAGTTTGGTCCTTTCGTTGCCAGCTACGAGTGGGGTGGTTGTGGTTGGTGGTGCTAATTTTGCTTAACAGGCCCACGGGTGACTTCATTGTTTCTTACCACCCTGGCCATGAAGGTCTTTTCCTTGCTACCGGTGGTAGTGGCCATGGGTTCAAGTTCTTCCCTGTTATTGGAGACAAGATTGTTGATGCCCTGGAGGGCACGCTTGATTCCGAGTTGGGTAAGATGTGGAAGTGGCCTGAGACTGCTGTGTCGGATGAAGAGGACTTTGACGGCGATGGTAGTCGGTCTGGGGAGAGAAGAGCGATTTTGAAAGACGAGTTGGCGAAGACAAAGAAGGCTTCACGGGGCAGTGTGCTTTAGGTGGACCTTGGTGGTTGTGATGTATATAACATGAATATTGCATGTACAAAAGCGTTTTATACCAAGAACCAAACGCAAGCAAAGGTTGACAGGCTTGGAGCTACTCACTACATCTACTCAAGTATATAGAGGCAATTTTTTTTTCAAGACATTTTCATTGACTACTCAAAGGTAGTATCACGGCAAAAGCCGGTCCAGCAACCCCATATAGGGGGGAGCAAGGACGAAACTGAATCTAGCAGACTGCCTTGTGTCACCATTAATTTTTTTGGGCCTGTGGGAATAGAAGCAATCCTCCACAGATGAAATTGTAGAACGATAAATGATTAAATCGAGGCAGTCATCGACCGGCGCACAACCGCCTCACTGCGGTGTGCAGCAATCTAATTGTGTGGAAGAACGCGAAAGTGTGAGAAACCGGGGATCATCCGAATCGCTAAAAACGCCCAACTATGCTTGCATGAAAAGAGTCGTAAGAACCGAAGGAAAAGCAAGGTACAGACAGACCGAAGCCAACTGTCCTCGTCAAAGGGAAAAAGGGATGTTAATACAGGTTTGAAATGCATAGTGATCTCTCTGGCACTTTCTTAGACCTTGCGGAAATCTGGGGATACAAGTCAGTAAAGGTTTGATGGCAGCGAATCCAGCAAGACAGCATACCAGAAAGTACAGGGTAGATCAGCTCGAAAGCCTGGTAGATCTCCTCGCGGACTTTAGCACCAGTCAGGACAATCTTGCCACTGACGAAGATCAGGAGAACGATCTTGGGCTTCATCATGCGATAGATCAGACCAGGGAACAACTCAGGCTCGTAGGAACTGAAGTTGTGGTGACGAGAGGCCAACCCCTCCAGACGGATGGGGAACTTGATGTCGCAAGAGCCGACGATGTTCTGGATCTTGAAATCGGTAAACTTGGCGTTGAAACCAAGCTTCTGGATAATACGCGCATACTTGCGCGAAGCCAGCTTCGAATCATCCTCGGACTTGGCACCGGTGACTACCATCTTGCCAGAGGCGAAGATAAGAGCGGTGGTCTTAGGTTCACGGATACGCATGATCACGGCAGCAAAACGCTAAGGAGAGAACCAAGTTCAGCCACATTGTTCCCTGATGGGTGCCCTCTCAGGGAAATGTGAGGAGTCTATAAATACCTTTGGGTTGTACTCGGCGTTGCGTGCGTGCAGCGCAATGGTCTTCAGATCAAGGCGGCAGTCAAGGTTGACAGTAGCAACGATGTTCCTTTTTGGAATAACTAGTTCAGCCATTCTGGTCACCCAGAAAAACATCCAGAGTATACTCACTGCAAGGTAGGGACAATGCCACTGCTTCCGGTGGTCGCGCCAGGGGTCGCGGCGGGGGTTGCAGGAGAAGCGGGAGTCACCCCGGTGCCATTCATGGCATTTCCTCCGGCCTGCTGGCCATTCATACCGTTTCCGCCCTGTGCGCCCTGCGCCATGGCCTCCTTCTCAGAGTTGGGAGGGGTCAGATCCCCAGCGCCACCAGGGAAAGACAGCGACGAGGTAGCAGTGAAGGCACGAGCCTGCTGCGCATTGGAGGGGTGGGTTGTCAGAGAATCCATTTTGATGGAATACTCGAGTTGCGACAAGGGATAAAGATGGAACTATGATAAGGAGATGTGAGCAAAAGTCGCGAAAAGTCGCGAGGAGATTGACGCGTTGGCGGAGGGGAAAGGGGACAAGCACGTGGGAGGGGAGAAGCCATCAGCGCAGGGAAAGAGCTTCCAAAGGAAAGAGACCTTCGAAGGAAGGTGCAAAGGACAGAAAAGGAAGGAGGCTCTTTCTTACCTGGGAGATGGACAACTCAATGTATCCCCCTACGAGGTCTTCGCACGTAACCTCTCGTGAATCAAGCAGTCACAAGATAGTGTAGGCAACGAAACCAACGCAGTCGACTGGTGAACGAATCAAGAAAAAAATCACACTGAAGTGTTTTTTCAAGATAGGCGCGACGGCGATATTATGGACGGAAGGACGGCAATTTTTTTTTTTCTTTCGAAATGTTTCTTTTGCGCTTTTTTTGGAAAATGGGATTGTCTATCTGCGCGATCTGAAAAAAAGAGAGAGTGGTGAAGCGAAACCTGAGGCTCGACTTCTATGGTGTTTAGGTCCGTAGACAAAAAGCCTTTTTTTCCCCTAAAAAAAAATAGAATCAAGGGTCTTCCGGAGAGAAATCAAAGATCTGGGTGAGATAGATCTGATTAGTAAGAGAAAGCCAGATATCAAGATCTTTGATGATCAGGAGGCTTTTCGAGAGGAGCGGAGGGAAGAAGAATTTCCGAAATAAGATCCGCCAAGACCGAGACAAAATTCCCAAGGTAAATTGGGGGGAGGTTGGGCCTTTATATAGTGCTGAGTCACAGCCCGGTCAGGGGAGGCTGGGCCGCCGGTGGCGCTAAAAGCGGCATGACTTTTCTCCCTTCAACCTTGGCTTCATTGCCCGCTAGCGGCTCTGGGAGACCACCTTCCCAACCAATCACAGCTACGCAACCTCCCTAGTGACTTTTATTCGCCCAACGCACTCCGCTAATCTCTCTATGTTGGCTCCTGACTGGTTCGAACACCCTTGCTTTATCCTCCGGTGCCATGGTTGCAGGCGCTGGGTTTGCCAGTCCGCGCTCCTCCTGCAGCTGATAGTCCATCCGTCCCATGCCAGTCCAATCATCGTCATCGACTACCCTCGGTCACTCCATGTACGACGCGCTATCCTCTTGCCGCTTTAACGGATGGCAACTGAACAAAAATTCTGATTTTTTTGCCTTGTTTCTTCCCCTACCTCTCTGACCTCACCGCACCGGGGAAATCACTATAATCACTATAATATACCGGATATTGTTGGTAAACTAACTTTGATAGGAAGATATATTGCTCATAGCTTATATTTGATTCGACTATACCCTTTTTTTCGCATTTCAAACTGACTCTCCCCAGAGATTTTGATTAGGACAGGTGGCCGTTTCGATTCTGCCTCAACAGGCGGTGGCGCCCGGTGTTGATCCACTGTCCGCCAAGGCTGGATGAATCTCATGGCATGCAATCCGGCGATGATCGGTCATTTCTCAGCTTGTTCGGATCTATTATTTAGATCTACCAACTGTGCTTCTCGAAACTTTGTTATTCCAGACGACCCCTCAGATCACATCATGGTGTTTTTTTTTTGCATTTTCTAGAGGATTCCGGTATGCTGGTATGGTATAGTATGCTGAATACCATACCCGAAGCGGCACCACCGTCACATTCCGCGAAATGCAGTAATAATACGTATACGGGAAACTGCAGTCTGATCTGGCCAGATCAGGGTTTAATGCCCTTGGCAGCGGTTAGTACGGAGTATGCTCGAGTATTTAAGGTTGTTTTCTGGCATATCGATATGCAAGATAACCCTGGAGCTGATGTCAACATGGAAACTTCATTATCACAAGTGAAGCTAAGCATGTGATGCATGTGATCAGTGCGGAGTATCTATGCCGTATTAAGCATGGGGCGCTTAGATGTGATGAGAATCGAGGCGGCACTATACTACATACTCCATATACCTAGGTAGAATTTGTCGTACAGTAAGGAGACATACCCAGGTGCTGAAAGTTCGATCAAGCTGGTGATAGGACCCTGTCGGCTAGAGGCTATTTCCGCTTTGGGGCATCCATCCATCCATAGCTGCCTCAGGCCTCAAAGTTGGATAATCGCCGAGTTTGCTATTGGCCGAGAGAGCTGAGCCGAGGATAGGCGGTTTTTCGGCGTTTTGTCACTTCCACTCAAAATTCGGGTACTTGAGGACTCTGGGTACATTCGGGATCTACGACCTAAATATCCTGAGTCTCCGCATTCATCCTTTCGATCTGGTTGTGCCGATTGCTTGTTCGCTACTAGTAATCCTGGTCTCAGCCTGCAATCTCCGAACAATCTCACACACCGCGATGGCATCAAAAGGTGCCGTCTTGCCTCTATTGAGGCGCGAGGTCCGATCCTCTCGATTCTCACGAGCTACCTCCTCCATCTCCGCCATTGCTACCCCAGCCCGCCACTCAGCCAGTCCCTTCACAACTACCGGGCGACGTCTCGCTCGGCGAACGGCATTGTTCACCGCGCCAACCCAGACACGAGCCTTTTCGCAATCGCTGTCAAGGCGCTTCACCGACGAGAACGGCGACTTCGATCCTCGCACGTTGGAGCGGGAGTCTGACGACGTGGATGTGTGCATTGTTGGCGGTGGTACGTGCTTTCTACCGCATAGGTTCCCCCCGAAAGCGACCTGACTAAGTTTTGGTTTACTGCAGGCCCCGCCGGTCTCGCCGCCGCGATTCGGCTGAAGCAACTTGCCAATGAGGCAGGCAACGAAGAGTTCCGCGTTATTCTACTAGAGAAGGCTGGTGAATTGGGTGCCCATATTGTCTCCGGAAACGTTTTGCAACCAACCGCCCTCAATGAGCTGCTCCCCGACTGGCTGTCCGAGGACAACCCCTCGCGCTTTGAGGGTGCAACCCCCGCCAAAGGCGACAAGATGCGTTTCCTGACGAAGAATGGCTCGTACCCGCTTCCTACGCCGCCACAGATGCACAACGAAGGGAACTATATTGTCAGTCTGAACGAGCTGACCAAGTGGCTGGGAGAGCGTGCGGAAGAGGTTGGCGTGGAGGTGTACCCTGGTTTTGCAGCCAGCGAGATGGTCTATAGCTCAGATGGCTCAGTCAAGGGCGTTGCGACTAACGACCTGGGACTCGCTCGGGATGGCAAGCCCAAGGAGACATTTGAGAGAGGAATGGAGTTCCATGCCCGTGTCACGCTTCTTGCTGAGGGCTGTCACGGCAGCTTGACCAAGCAGGTGATGAAGAAATACGATCTTCGACGAGACAGCCAGCCCCAGACATATGGTCTTGGAATTAAGGAAGTCTGGGAGATTCAGCCCGAGAAGTTCCAATCGGGCGAGATTACTCACTCGATGGGATACCCTCTTCCCAAGGACACCTACGGTGGAGCTTGGATGTACCACTTTGGGGACAACATGGTCAGTATCGGTCTGGTGGTAGGATTGGACTACCCGAATCCATGGCTTTCGCCGTACGGGGAATTCCAGAAGATGAAACACCACCCCATGTTCAAGGAGGTTCTCGAGGGCGGCAAGTGCATTTCTTACGGGGCCCGAGCGCTGAATGAGGGTGGTTTCCAGTCGATCCCCAAGTGTGCATTCCCCGGAGGTGCCTTGATTGGTGACACGGCTGGCTTTTTAAACGTCCCGAAAATCAAGGGTACCCACACCGCAATGAAATCGGGCATGTTAGCCGCCGAGGCTGCATTCTCGGCGCTTAAGGGTGAGGACCAAGGAACCGTCTTCTTGTTTGACTACGAGAAATCTCTGCGGGATTCATCCATTTGGAAGGAACTCTCCGAGGTCCGGAACATCCGGCCCTCATTCAACACCCCACTTGGCTTCTTCGGTGGACTTCTCTACTCCGGTCTGGAGGCCTACGTGCTCAAGGGCCGAGTGCCATGGACGCTCAGCCACCACGGCACCGACGCAGCGGCTACCAAGCCTGCTTCTGAATACGAAAAGATCGTTTACCCCAAGCCAGACGGAGAGCTCAGTTTCGATATTTTGACCAGTGTGAGCCGGACCGGCACCAACCACGAGGAAGACCAGCCGGTTCACCTGCAGGTCGAGGACTTAGATAAACACACGGACCTCGCGTGGCCTGTTTACAAGGGGGTAGAAAACCGGTTCTGTCCTGCAGGCGTCTACGAATATGTGGAGGACCCTAGCAAAAAGGATGGGGTCCGATTCCAGATCAACTCACAAAAGTAAGCGTCCACTGCTATTTGAGTTGTCTTAGAAATATATACTAACCATTTACCAGCTGCATTCACTGCAAGACTTGTGATATCAAGGTGCCTACACAAGACATTAACTGGCAGACGCCGCAAGGTGGAGAGGGACCCAAGTACGTGATGACGTGATATCATGAGGGACCTCTGGATCCTTATAATCAAGGATCTTAATAAAGAATGAATGGGATATCAAAAAGCCAATGTGTATAGAAGCCCAAAATAGGCAAAACAGGTGAACCAAAAAAGACCCCATGGGGTTGGCAGAACCGTGGAATGACAGTGGAGAGAGTCCACGAGGGATAAGCCTTACTTCCTTTGAACTATGTGAGAACTACATGTATGTATTTATTACTGTATTCAACATTACTATGTATACTACGTTTATACATATGTAAATATCATACTGGAATATAGGTTTCATATTATCTCTTCCCCTCTATTTTCTATGGTGGAACCACGTGGATCAGAGAAAAAAGGTGAGGCGGCCAAAGTTTCGAGTCTGTCCACCGCCAGACGGTACTTTCTCTCTTTTCTTCCCCTCTCGCTCTTCTCTTCTGTATCTTTTGTATTTGTTTTCCTGTTCGGTGCTTGGCTGTTCTACTTTGCAGCAGCACATCTGCTCTCCGGTTGCTTGTCGTTTGTCGAGTTACACGTTACACGCTTTCCTGCAGCCGCGCCGCAGTCCACCACTTCTCTCTGTGTGTCCGCTTTTTCGATCTCTTCCATATTCTCTGGCATTTCCTCTAGCCAGGTTTCTTTCTATATCTCCCATCAATCGATCATTTCAGACCAGCCATGACTGAGGTGTCCTCAACCCGCCTTTATCTTGGGAACCTTCCCCGCAACGGTATGCTGGCACCTGACTGTCCCTCCTCCCTGAGCTTTGGAGAACACACGCGTCACCATGCATGGCCCGGTCGCTTTGCTGGTGCTCAGAGTCTCATGTGCTATGATCCCTCATGCTCATGTGGAATGCCACCCTCGGCCCACCCCTCTCAGGGTGAGCAAATGGGAGCTTCAGCTACCCGCATGGAACAGCTTTCGCCTCGGATGGCCATCTAACTGGGGCTTTTGGAGTCACTCTTTGAGAAGTGATGCGCTAACATCTTTCTTGTTTCTTATCATAGTGACCAAAAGCGACATCGAGGAACATTTCAGCAGCCATGGCTCCGGTAAGATAACAGAGATCAAGTTGATGAACGGTTTCGGCTTCATCGAATATGACGACCAGCTGGATGCCAGAGATATTGTGCCCGGTAAGAACAGCTCATCATATTCCATTCATTTGCGCAGACTTGCTAACATTATTTCCTACAGCGTTCCGTATGCCCCCATGACTTATCCACCGAATGACCTGTCGCTTATCAATACCACAGACGGCAGTGACTTCAAAGGCGAGCGACTCACCGTTCAATTTGCGCGCGGTCCTCGCCGCAAGGAGGCCTTCCCGGGACCACCAGACCGCAATGCTCTCCCTCGTCCTCGTCGCACTATGTTCCGCATGCAGATCTCCGGTCTTCCAGAAACAAGTTGGCAGGTTAGCAACCCAAGTCCATTCCTTTCCGGAGTTCCTGACGTAGATTCCTCAACCCCGTCTCTCTACTCAGCCCACACATGCTTCCAGTCCATTGTCCTTGAGGCCATCGGTTGAACCAAGCAAGGATCCTGGTGTACTAATCCATTAGCCTCCTCTCCTGGTGGCTGAAAAATCCTTCTATGGCCTTTTCTTTTGCCTTGAGATTTGAGAATTGCTCCCTTAAAACATTGCTGTCAGACCCCATGGAACCTTTCCTGGGACTTTTGGATGCCGATATAAGATGCCCATCTATTCTGGATACACCTCGGACTGGACATGGAGTGCTTACATTTTTGTCTTCTCTCCACATTTGCCGGACACCTTACCTTTCCTGGATCTGGACTCACCATGCATTAAATAGGACTTGAAAGACTTCGCCCGCCAGTCTGGACTGGACGTTGTTTACTCTGAGACTGGCCGAGAACAGGGCCGAGGGTGGGTGAACCATTGTATTCCGCAAGAGACCCTTCCAATCCATTGACTTTTGACCAAGGTTTGTGGAATTTGAAACCGCCAATGACCTGAAGACTGCCGTGGAGAAACTGGACCAGCGAGAGTTCAAAGGCTCCGTCGTATCTTGTGTCGCCGATGTAAGCGCCCAACCTGGCTCGGACCTGGAGGAACCCCCTTCTCACCAACTCCCAGATTCAAAACTTTGAGGAACGCCCCATTCGTGACCCATACCGATCTCGTTCCCCACCACGTCGCCCCTACCCTGCCACCATGGAGGAGTACGACCGCCGGATCCCTCCCCCACGTGGCTACAGTCCTCGGGAGCACTACCGTGAGCGGTCGCCGATTCCTATCCGCCGTGATCCTTACTATGAACGGGATGGCTATGCCCGCCGGACTCCCCCTCGCCCTCGGATGGAAGACTACCCACCCCCACGTCGTCCCTACGAAGACCCCTATGAGGCCCGGCCGCCCCCACCTCCTCGTCACTATGATGATCCCTACCTAGCTGCCCGAGGTTATGGGCGTCCTCGCTCTCCGCCGAGAGGCGAGTATGTGCCTTATGACCGTCCTCGCTACTGGTAGATGGCGCCGGGTCTTCGTCGATTGGATTTACTGCATATTCTTCCGTTCTACCATCATTTTTGTTGACCTCCTTCGCCAAATACCCGCAACGTCTCGTACTGATTTCATGGTGTCATGGTCTTTTTTCACCTGCCGAGGTTTCGTTCAGCATGTTCTCGCGGCCGGGTGCTTTCATGTCTTCCAGGCGACTGGACAGGCCGAGTTCTCTATCATTTCTTTTTTCTTCCCTCATGGTTTTGGGATAGCTGGAGGCTAAGTGGCTATGCCCGTAAGGACTTCCTTGTCCACCCTGGACTATTGTATGTGTGTTAGCATCTGAAATTCTTAATATTGTTTGATTCGTTTCTTCTCCTGTAATATCCCCGATATCCTGTGCTCCATGATGTCGACGTCCCGACATGACCTACCTTTGATAGCTGGTTCGACGATAATAGTGCAAGTCGTGTCTATTTCTGTCGTTCAAACAAAAGTATATATTGGGATTGTGATCATGCACCAAACCCCAATCCTAAAACTTACAGTTAAAATAAATATATACAGTATCACAAAAGACACAACCAATCCTTTCTATCTAGCTGTAATTCTACAACGAACTTAAACCAAAACGCGGAGATGCCCGGCCATGGGAGTGGTTTCTACCAAGGTCGAGAAGCCAAGTGCTCTCGCTTTTCTCCAGCGGCCTGGTGTGGATATTACTCGTTTGAGGGTTTCCTCGAGATTCACTAAGTACCATTTAGGTGGTTTTCATGTTATACAGGAGGCTGCAGTATGCAGATCGACACTCCTATGTGGCTGTCTGTAGTCTTGAGGCTGGGTGATGCTGTCTCAGGCAGATCTGTAAGACCACTGGGCATTATATCGGACTAGTCAAAGCCGAAGAGACTGTAATATAATCCAATATCATGCTATATCATGGCAATATCAAGACAATATCAACAGCTAGATTCGATCAATAAGATCATGTTAATGTCAGCATATGACACGTGAAATCCTAATTAGGATTAGTCGCTCAGCCCCCGGATCTGCGCCTGAAATCTGATTTTCTGCAGGATCTCGCAGTTTTCTTGCTTTGTTTCACTTCCTGGGGAAGAAAGACTGTTAATCTCTATTTGCCAAAATCTCCATCCTCTATGTGCCTATCTGTGCCTTCATCTCCGCTCGCTTTGATTTCGCTCACTGGCTTCCTAGCCAACCTTGATCCATATCCCTCCCTTCTGAACCTCGACTCACCTGCTCCTGATATTTCCAACGTGTCGACACACCCAGTGCTTTCTCCTTTCGCTTTGGCCTTCGACTTCTCGGCCAGCGAGGTGACTTGGCTAGGGGTCCCGGGTCCGTCCTGAAGAAGGGCGGACGGTAAACCTGCTCGAGAGATTCACTGGTCTATCGACTAGCTCGGGCACTCAAGGAAAACCGTGCTTTGATGCAATAACTCTACGAGTTGAAGTATGTCTCTTTGATCTGCCTTTAATTTGCGGTTTTTATTTTATTTTATTCAATTTCTTTTACGTTTTACCTTGGCGAATTAGTGGGGGCGTGAAAACCCTCACCTGCCCCTCCATTCATTCTTTACAGTCGATAATCCAAGATCAGGCGAATTGAGGCTAACCGGATGTCTCTATGTGAACAGCGACTGCGAGACAGGTATTCTGAATACCTTGCTACCGTTCTTTACGACCGCGCAAGGTCAATTACCGACTCTGCGGTTATCGCCGGCGCTTTCACCTAAATCCATCGGCATATTTCGCTTCACTCGAGCGATCACAGGTGATAAAACAGAAGCATAATGCCTTCCTCGAATACCGACGACCTGTCGGTCGGGGACGTGTTCGCTCCGCAGGCCGACAGCGAACAGTCCGTCATTGACATCCCAGCCAATCACCGTCGCCCCAATGCACACATGGGCACCATGTCACCCCCGGAGCAGACAAGGAAGGGATTCAATGGGTTTGCAAACCATACCCTCAATGAGAACAAACAGCGACGGAAGAAGAAGAAGAATCAACTCGGACCGGCGTGCGCAACCGTGCGCGGTTTCACTCCTCTGGCATCCGGCGATGAGGAATCGGACTTCTCCGCTGCGAGCTCACGTACACCCTCTCGACCTCCCACTGCGCTTGATGTCGCTAGCCCGCTGGCCCAAGCGTCCTCAGGCCATGGGGTCAGCGCGCTGAAGCTTCAACTCAACACCCTGAGTTTGTCTGACCACACAACTGGCAGCGGAGTTGTCTCTCAGACCCCCAGTGTTGCGAGTGTTTACTCCGACAGCGACCAGACTGAGATTCTGACCAGCTATGAAATCCCTTTGGATCAGGACTTTGTTAGTTCCGACGCAGTGCAACCAGAGACACTGGACGATCTCAACGCGGATGTCCCAGGTATGAATTCGGAGTTGCGCAGTCAACTGTGCCGCAAGATGACTGCGGAGGACTTTGTCCCTATCCTTTGTCTGGGCAAGGGCTCATTCGGAACTGTGTTGCTGGTGCGACACGTCGTCACGGGCAAGCTCTATGCTCAGAAACAATTCCGGAAGGCTTCCATCACTGTCCACAAAAAGCTAGTCGAGCAGACCAAGACAGAGCGCACAATCCTGGAAAGTGTAAACCGCCACCCCTTTGTTGTCAAGCTATTCTATGCTTTCCAAGACCACGAGAAGCTCTACTTGATTCTGGAGTACGCGCAAGGCGGCGAACTCTTCCACCACCTAGCCATGGAACGCATGTTCGAAGAAGATGCGGCAGCCTTCTACATGGCAGAGATGGTACTTGCACTGGCACACCTGCACCAAAACGTCGGCGTTCTCTATCGCGACCTGAAGCCCGAGAACTGCCTCCTAGACGCGCAAGGCCACCTCCTCCTAACCGATTTCGGACTCAGCAAGATCTCGCTCAGCGACGACGACCGCTGCAACTCCCTTCTTGGCACTATCGACTACATGGCGCCAGAAGTGATCCAAGGCAAGCCCTACGGCAAAGCGTGCGACTGGTGGTCTCTCGGCGCATTGGGCTACGACCTCCTCACCGGCTCACCCCCATTCCGCGGGAATAACCACGCAAAGCTACAAGAGAAGATCGTGAAGCAAAAGCTAGTGCTCCCCTACTTCCTCGGGCCAGATGCCAAGGACCTCCTCACCCGTCTTCTCCGCAAAGAACCTTCCAAGCGCCTCGGCTACCACATGCAGAAGGACTTGCAGATAATCAAGAAGCACCGCTTCTTCCGCAAGATCGACTGGGCTGCCCTTGAGCGTCGCGAGCTTGACCCGCCTATCCAGCCTGTTGTCACGGACCCTGCACTAGCGGAGAACTTCTCCGCCGATTTCACCCATCTCCCGCTCAGCCCGACAGTCACTGCCGCCGGCTTTGACGAGTACTATGGCAAGGGACAGGATTTCCCGGCTGGAAAGGGTGCCGATGGCGAGGAGGTTGGTGGTGAGAGTAATCCATTCGGTGGATTTAGCTATGTTGCTTCGAGCAGCTTGCTGGATCATGGGTTGGGGGTTATGACTGCTGGATATTGAATTGAGGTTGAGAATTTGACTGGGGAGAATTGTGAAGACAAGGATGAAGAGAGAATGCACATTTCGCATTAAGCTGTTCGACGTGCCGGTTGTCGTACATTCCATGCTATTACACATCTGCCTTGGTATCGTTTCCCTGCCAAGCTGCTTGTCTTGTTCTGAAGCAATACAACACAGTATGACCTGGACACAACTAGTGGTACTTTCCCATCGCATATCTACTAGGCGTTTTGTCCTTCTCGTTTATTTGGAGTAAAATTTACACGCATACACATGTATATGTGACAGTATCCAGTCGTCTTTTATATCGCGAAAATACAACTCCATATTGTACTTTTCGAGGAAAAATAAAGGCGGTGACCTCCCTGCTCGAACAATGCTTACGATCGTGCCACACTTTTCTGCTGTGTCTTAACTTCCATGTCCAGCCTCAAAATTTGGGAATCTGATATGCCTAGTTATCATGAAAGATTATATAGACCGCCGAATAGATGGTTCGTTTCTTATATTATACAAGCCGGACGGTTTGTATTTTCATTAGATGATGAACGCTCTCGGATACACTACAGAAACTGCCCAGCCGATTCTCGAACATTGCCATATCTCAGACTTTGAGCAGTCACACGCGCTCGGCAATATAATTGTATTGTAATTCACAGCATTCTTCCTCATGTAACGCTTTTACTCAAAATACTCAAGAGCATAGCTTTTTGACCACAATCCGCTGCTTCAGTGATAGCCCATTACATCCTTTCGACTAGTCAAATAGCTCCCCGTTGAGGTCTGGTTCAATCGCCATATCTGGGGTATTCATTCCAGGGAGCAATAAGGTTGAATGGAAGGGGTTTGAACGGAGGAATAAAATCAGATGGGGGGTCGAAATCAGATATGAACGTAAAGCGATCGATGCGAAGTTCAGACGATCATGCTGGAAATTTACAGCCGAGACTGCGCAGACTGTGATATCCAACAGTCTGATTAAAATCACCAAGCAACGGTAGAGGGTCATCCCCATGCCCATTGTGCATCGCTCTAGGTCTCTCCGCAATTGTAGCGTCTAACCGTTGCTGTCTGGTGATGCTTATTTTCCTCTTCGACAGGCGAAGAACGTAGATAGGAATCGGAGTCGTACTAGTATGAGCAGTCTCATAGACGTAGTCGACATTGTTGACGTCTAGCACGAAAAAGGCGCGTTTCCCGGGGTATATGTTCACAGCGAGGAAACGAGTTTGGACGTCTGGACGGCAATCGCGAATGAAATCCTGAGTCTTTACACGAATGGACGTATAGATCCTACATAATCTCCGGAGTCGAGCAAGCTGTTGGGGGTGTCGCCCAGTATTCGAATTGGTCTTGGATCAACTTCTTGGAGGAGGCTGTTGGATTGTGCCTGGGATTTGATCCATGATAAGCTCCCGAATATGTTGTGCTTGATCCCCCATTGTGATTGAGACGATGCGCGATGGTGTTAAGTGTTATTGGCGCGAAACAATGTACAAAGGATTATGTATTTATTTCTTAGACTACACTGCCGTATCTATTCATAAAATACTTCGTCTACAGCCCTAATAAATCAGGACACGGGAGAAAAGTACAGTAAAGTTGGTAGATTAAGCAAAAGAGAAATTTCATTCTCCGTGGATTTCATTCTCACTCATAAAAAGTTCTTCCCCTCCTGAAGGTCCACAGTTCCCCAACGGCGACCTGATAGAACAAAGATATAGATCTCAGATCTTAGATCTCGCCTTCCTCACTTCCAGCACGATCATCATCTTCAGCCTCGCCCTCCTCTCTCTCCTCTCTCTGGGAGTCTAGTTTACTCCGATAATCCACATCCGCCGTGGACGGGGGAACAGGCCGAGGGGGATGCGCGACTGGAACGACACGTTGCTGTTTTTCATAGACTTCGCCTTCTTCGCTGGACTCTTCTTTCGGAGGGGTTTGTGCAGAGTATCCCGGTCCCGACTTCTCCCCCGTGATTGACAAGGAATTGAAATGAGGCGTTGCTTTTGTTTGGGATAATGCGGCTGCGGGGACGCGCGGGCGGGCGGGAGCTGGAGGGTGTGGTTTTTGGTCGGTGGGGAGGCTTGCTTCGTTGGAGGGGGTTATGGTCCGCTGACGCTTGGGGGATCGATCGCGGTTGCCGTTCCCGTCGAGGGTTGAAGGGGGTTTGTTTTGTGGGGAGGGCGGGTGTTGGTGTGGTTGTGTGTTGGAATGAGATTCGGGTTCGCGCGAGCGTTTGCGGCCATTTGGAGCCATGTCTGAGCTGACGGTGAGGGCTGGAGGGGTGGAGATGGATTGTTGCTCTGAGGCGGATTTTGTGGGGTCTGTGTCAAAGATGCGGGTTGGGTCGTTGGGGTGGGAGGTTGAGTCTGAAAGCGCGAATTCCGGGTAGCCCTTGCTGAGGCTTTGCTGGACGCGCTCGTAGATCTTGACTATGAAGGTGCAGGCGCGGATGAGGTCGTCGAGACGGACGTCGATCTGCTCCCACCAGGGTCGGCCTTCCACGTCGTCGG
Organism: Penicillium egyptiacum; assembly: GCA_911456345.1. Taxonomy (NCBI): domain Eukaryota; kingdom Fungi; phylum Ascomycota; class Eurotiomycetes; order Eurotiales; family Aspergillaceae; genus Penicillium; species Penicillium egyptiacum. The sequence goes on from CAJVRC010000892.1 coordinate 27,734, forward strand.
GGAAGGCGACTTTGCAGTGGCGGGCTGCGGCGTACAGGGCTGCGGCGGCGATGACGCGAGGTGGGAATTGGAGACAGAGGACGGTGTAGGTTGAGTCGTTGAGGAAGGAGTAGGTGGAGTGGCGCAAAGCTCTGTTGTCACCGACGCCTAGGAAGACGGAGTAATCCCAGAGAATGCGGTACGGGGACTCGACCTGTAAGTCAAAGCAGAGGTATTCAAGCATGACGCTCTCGTTCTGCAGAATCAGGTCTCGCCATTTCCAGTAATCCTTAGACTGCTCGTCGACAATCAGGTTTGGCTGCTTCATGGCGACGCGGCAGCATGCGATGACGAAGTCTTTCATGCGGCGCATGGCCTCGTCCACCTTGAACGCGACGAACAGGGCCACCGCAGCGATCACCTTCGGGTGCATCAGGTCCGAACCCATCTCCGGATATTGGCCCATCAACGAATAGCGCATGAGGAAGCGGTGCATGTACACCGTGGCGGTCATTGAGGTCTGCGGCGGCATCTTTAACATCACGCTCACTTGCCAAATGAACTCGACTGCACGATGTCGGATGTAGTCCTCTTTCCCGCGTTCGATCTTATCAATGCGCGATGGCGTGCGCTCGAATTCCTCCTCGGTGAATAACCATTTTTGCTGCTCCGCTTCCAACACCGGGTTCGGTAAGCCGGGCATTCGTCGCTTTGGCGGTGCTGAGGAAGCCATAGCTGTGCGAAGTGAAGAGGGAAAGACGAATAAGATCGACGAGGGGTTGTTCACACAATGGCGACAGAGATGAAGCGCATCCGGCGCGCCTAATAAGGAATAGCTTGCGCGAGGGCTAACAATAGTCGTTATCGTTCCAAGCGTCACAGTCGTTAGGCCAAAGCTAGCATGGCGGAGCTTTCTATCGCATCGCGGATATGGTAGTGCACGGCGGGAGACGTTCGGAGAATTGGAGAAGGGAGGTCAGGGATAAGCAATATATAAACAGCAGAGCGCTGCCTAAATATCAAGCACTATCAGATAACCTGCAAGGCGGCAAGGATCTCCGTATTGACGCAGTCGACAAGGGAAGCTTTTAGTCGGAACAATGGTTTTCCGAGCGGAACTATTTATCCGCCTCAATGGTAAGAGATGCAAGTATTACAATGAAGGGCCATTGTACTACATCCAAGGAGGGAAGAAATACAAGTTTAACATATCCTCATGTAAATTCCATTGGTCATTGCATGCAATTACACTCCTTGAAACAATCCCTATAACAATCACAATTGGTATCTAGTACTTTGGAATCAAAGTCCGTCCTGGCGCCACGCTGATAGATGCAACAAACAAAAACCCAAACAGGCATTTACTCCTCCTCACTAACCTCGCTCTCATCATCACTGGGAACATATTGTCTGGTCGTGGATTGACTGTAATGGTGGTTCCGAGCCTCCTCTTCACGAGCACTTTGCTCAAAAGCGGCTTCCATCTCCGCCGCCAAGGCATCATCATCTTCCACTTCGTCCTCTTGGGTACCCGTGTCTGTAGGCGCTGAGACAGGTGGAGCTGTATTGCCAACCGGGGAGGGTAAACTAAACTCCCCAATGTCTTCATCCCCATCGTCCTCTGCTGGGGTGTTATTGGATGAGAAGTAAGTCCGGTCCACGAGTGGGCGTGGAGGTGGAGATCCCATATCAATAATGAGATCTCCATCGACAATGATGTTCGATCCAGGAGACTGCCCAGCTTGTTGCGATCCCGTGCCTGCATCGGACGGCGACGAGCGAGAGTCCTCATGCTCAGGTGGGTCGGGATAGCTGACAGGCTCGCTTGGCTTCGCGGGCGGGTGTACTTTGGTTGGTTGTTTTGCTGGTGGTTTCTTCTGTCGTAGCGGGTTTGTTTGTGTTCTGGGTTGAGGCGCGGTTCGAGGCGCAGGTCTGGCAGCCGGGATCAAGGGTGTACTGGCCCTACTGGTGGCGAGTTCTGGGGTGCTGTGGCCTGAGGGTGGCTTGTCATCCTCCCGGCGATTTTTCGGGAGGAAATGTCGGAAGTCATAAGGATTGCTATCGTCGGCCGGTCCCTCGTCCTCGCTGGTGCTCCCTCCGTGCCGGTCTTCTCCCGAGGTTGCTGGCTCATCCTCTTCCTTTATCTGTAGTTGTTCGTACTGCTCGCGGACCTGCTTTTCCGTCTTTCCTGGAGCCGACCGTAGGTTAAAGTTCAAGGTTGTCGAGACCGGCTCCAGGACAAAGACTTTCCGCTCCGGGTCGAAGATTAGAACCAGGCTTCGCTCGCTCGACGGGTCCTCGCTGCCTTTGTATGAATAGGTCAATGTCTGATCGGCGTTCGGGGCCTTATCAGTAACGGCGAGGTCATAGAGGCCGGCAGATCGGGAGTGAGTGATGGTCGAACGTTGCTGTGAGGTGGCGGACTTGGATTTGTGGTTGTAGTTGACGTTGATTAGCCGGCTCGTGTTTGGGTTCCGAGCAAGCCTCTCCCCCAGCACAATTGGGTATTCGGCCTGCTTTGTCGGGTCGATCATGGCGGATAATGGGGGGGCGGCCATATTTGTGCTCACGCGTAGTGAAGAGGCCCCAAAATCAAAGTGGGTTGTACAATGCAGAGGAGAAGCGAGTAAATGGGAGAAGAAGATTGGAAATCCCCAAAGTCGGGGAAAGGTTGAGGTGGAGAAGAGCGTTAGGAAGTGGCCTTCCAAGGCCTTCCCCACTCATATGACAAGGCAATTTATAAAATCTTTGAGTCGTCAACTACTTTCTTAGATCTTAGTTTCTTACATTCAAGAATTCTAGGATTATATCAAAATTGGATATCTCATGTTTCATGTTTCATGTTGAATCAACATGCTTATACTCCGAGTTCTGTACTACATTTTACGCAAGGCTTCGGCTCCGACTTCGGCTCAGATAGAAATACAATAAAGTACCACAATTCTAACAATTAAAGAACACATAAACAAAGTACTGCCATTAGACGATAATTACTAGCTGAGGCATAAACAAAAAAGCGGCTTGCAGGAATACAATGCAGTAAAGCAGGGCAGGAGGAGGTATCCAGAAACAAAGAATACGAGGCATCAGAGAACAAGCAGGATATCGGTCAGCTTTTACAGCCAAGACTATACCACCCAGGACTGGGATCAAAGGACAGATTCCAATGTCGGAATTTGACATTTCCGAGAATTTACTTAAGCTTCTCCTTGAGCTTGCCGAAAAAGCTACTCAGGCGGTGCTTCCTCTTCTTGTCAATAGTAGAAGCACTTTCGGTGCTTTGGCGCTGGTTGGGAGACTGCTCTGCGGGCTTTGCGGTCGGAGTAGCAGGTGTTTCCATAGACTCAGCCCCGGTCGTTACAGTGGGACCTGGGGGGGTTGGGGTCGAAATAGTAGGTGTCTGAGCAGACGCAACTCCCGTCGTCACAGTGGGACCGCCGGGTTCCGCAGTCGTGGCACCCGTGGTTTCGGGAGTCGATGTCTCGGCAGTAGGAGTAGCCTTAGGACCAGTTGTGACCGTGGGCCCACTGGACTCGGTGTTCTTCAGCGCCGAAGATGGGGTAGCAGCAGCAAAATTGCGGCCTGCTGGAGGCGTCGAAAGCGGCGACACATCTGCCGAGTCTACACCACTATCAGCAGTGACATGGGGCGCAACGGGCTGGGTGGCCGCAGTGACAGTAGGCGCCGGAACACCCGCAGACTCTTCAACGGGAATCTTCTTGTGCAGTTCCTCCTCGAAAGCATGCTTTTCATCTACTGCTTCCTTGTTCGCAGCAGCCTCCGGGTCCTTGTGGGCCTCGGACAACGAGTCCTTTACCACCTGAGGAACCTCCTCGACTGGCTTGTCGCCGTTGGTCTGCTTGTCCTTCAACTCCAGCGGGACTCCAGCAGCTAATGCTGCTGTAGTCGAGTCAGGGCCAGCGGACTGGATGTGGTACCCTGGATCGGTCATCGCTGCCTGCTGCGCTGGACCGCCGGTATAAGTCGGCTCGGTCTCACTCGTTGCGGCGCGTTGCGCGGGTCCACCGATCGGAAGACTGGACTCAGGAATCATGTTGTTTGTGACTGGGGGAATGATAAATGCGGAAGCGCCAGGGTTAGTGTCGGTATTCTGGGTCCCAGCGCCAAGAGGGAGAGTTTGGCCCTTCTCATAGGACTCTTTGTCTAAAGTGACAGTCGAATCAACAGTGTTGTTGTGAAGTGTGCTGTGATGAGGGACGTTGTCGCCCGGCTTCAGGCTGACGGGGTTGCCATAACCCCCCGAAGTTGGGATGGGATCCACGGAAAAGGCCTGTTCGGATTCCTGTCCCGGAGTCTCTGGGAAGCTACCAGGTAAATCCCCATTGGGCTCCTTGGGAACGTTAGCAGCGAGAGCCGCGGTTGTAGAATCGGGGGTCACGCCAGACATAGTGGGGGCGAAATCGGAGCCCTTGATCTCTTCCGGTAGAAGCACGTTGTTGATGTTATTGTGCCCGTCGTCTTCTTCACGTAAGTTGGGATCTGTAGTCCAAATACCGTCGACGACGAACTTTTTATTATTTTTCCGTCAGCAGGAACAAGGCAATGGAACCTTGGGGGTTCCGGGAAGTTGCGACTTTATAAGCGGGGGAAAGCGGCACAGGTGACGTCAGTGGAAAGGCCCTGTTGCCTATCGCTCACCGCCATCCGCGAATCTACAGAGGGGAAAAAGGCCAAGGCAAAGGCGAAAAGGTGCGAGAAAAAAAAAAGAAGAATTGTAAGCCCATACCTTGTAGTGGACTTTTTGTATAGGGGATATAGTCACTTCCTTGACAAATATGTCGCCCACCCGGTCTAGTTTCACCGTCTTACCCCAATCATCGAAAGTTCCTGTAACGAACACCTCGCTCGCACTGTGAGGCCTGCAAGTAACCGTCTCAGCATTGTACCACGAGGATCTCGAGAGGTACCGAAATACCGAGAGCCCTAATTAGTAGGATCATGTTGGAAGCTTGACTCACCACTGAAATGTAAAAGTGCCCATATTGATTCCGAGAGAAAATTGGAAACAGAGATTTGGGAAGAAGATAGGAAAAAAGGCTCGGAGTACGGAGTAGTGAATTTGGACTAAACCAGTGGGGGGTGACACAGACCAGTACCTGACCCTGGAGAGGACTTAGCGCTATATAATTCTTCTTATGCACGAGATAAGTACTACTATTGCCATATATCAAGGGGCTGGGGGCGAACCGTGGCTGTCGGGTCTATGCGATCTAGACTTTCCGTTTACATGACGCCATGTCAGAGCTTTAGTTAGTTAGGGTTATATGAGTAGTTACTTACTATTGCCTGGGTAGTTACATATGTAGGTATGTAGTTTATAGCTCTAGCTTACTGTGCTATGGCAGTTACATATTGTAGCAGTAGGCGAACATTATATTATAGCAACTAACTTTCCCTAGAGATTCCAGGGTTAAGAACATTTGAAGCTTTAAAGTTTCCAAGATTTGGTTCTGCAGGTATTTTCTCCACCAAAAAAAATTATTAAGGTGACATTTGCAAGGCGAGTCTATGACATATGTGACCTAAGGTTCCCGTTGCCACTTTGGTGGCGAGTATGCAATTCTAGAAGACACTTAGAAGACGGGCGTAAAGCTTTGGTCTTTTTTTTTTCCTCCATGCTAAATCTTATTACTATACTACAACTAACTAGGTAATCATGGGAGTGATGTCGATCACTATTACTCCATACATCCAGACATAGTACATAATATATACAACATAGTCGTACATAGTACTATGCTAGTGAAATCTGAAGCCCAATGATCGACGAAGCTCAGACCAACTTTAGTGTGTCTCTACCCCTCATCTTTCCAATTCCAATTCTCCAGGCAATTATTTCCAATTATTTCCCCTTTGTCTTCAGACACCCGGCCTTTTTTTATAAGTAAATCTGTAAAGCTGTAAAGCTTCCGGATTCAGCTTCCTTTTAGCAAAGACACAGGTAATTTCCCGGTTTCACTTGCTTTCACTTGCCTTTTTTTCATTTGCAATGTTCTCCATTTTACTTCTCCATTTTACTTTCCGAAACATAAGAAAGAAAGAGAAAAAGAGAAAAGAGAGAGGAAAAAGAAAAGAGACAGAAAGAGAGAAGAGGTCATGCAGCATCCCTACGATTAGACTCCAACCAATAATTCCCCACTGTCTGCCCCTCCGTTCCTCATTACTCTTACCTTTTTCTACTACTCTCTCTACCCTTTGCTACATTTTCTACTTTCCCTTTTCTCACTCAATCTCTCTACTTGAATCCATTCCTTTCTAATATCCCACAGATATCATCTCCGTTTCGCCCCACATCCATCTCACTCAGCTTCAACCCCGGAGTTGCGGCCTCTCTGGCCCTCAACCTCAACGCCAGCATGGCACAGAACTCTGCTCCTGATTCGACCCCGGTCATCAACACCAGAGCTGGCGACAAATCTGCTGGCACCCCAAAAATTTCCGAGGACGACGAGTTCGAGGTGACGTCACCAACCAACCTGACATTCCGACAGTCTAACTCGGGTGCTGTGCCTCCGGGCACTGCTTTGTTCGGAGGTAGTACATTCGCTGAAGGAAGATCACAAACAGGAGGATCCTTATTCAGCCGGAGTCCCTTCCAGGATACTGAGGGGGAGGAGGACGAGCAGGAGGGGGAGCTGGCCCCCCTCCCGGGGCGATCCGCAGAGCAAGGGTTCCCTACCAACTACGCGCTTGGTCGTCGGACATCTGTCTCAGCGGAATCTTTAAATCCCACCGAAGCTGGTTCAGATAGCTGGTCTCCTCCTTACCACCCAAAGACCGAAGAGCAGGTCTCCCGGCTTAAGAGCGCGGTCAGCAGCAACTTCCTCTTCTCCCATCTCGACGATGAGCAATCCTTGACCGTCCTCAACGCTCTCGTTGAGAAGCCCATTCCTGCCAAGGATATCAAGGTCATCTCCCAAGGTGATGCCGGTGATTACTTCTACATTGTGGAGAAAGGAAACTTCGACGTCTATATCCACTCCTCCGGCGCCGTGCAGCCTGGCCCTGATGGCTTAGGCAACAAGGTCGCCAGTATCGGACCCGGGGGATCTTTCGGCGAGCTAGCTCTGATGTACAATGCCCCGCGTGCTGCGACAGTGATTTCCACCGAGCCGAAGAGCACCTTGTGGGCCCTGGACCGCGTCACCTTCCGCCGCATCCTAATGGACTCGGCATTCCAACGCCGCCGTATGTACGAGGCTTTCCTGGAGGAGGTCCCGCTGCTTTCTTCTCTGAAGCCATACGAGCGCGCGAAGATTGCCGATGCTCTGGACACCATCAAGTACACGGCTAATTCCACCATCATCCACGAAGGCGATCCCGGAGATGCTTTCTATCTTTTGGAGTCGGGCGAAGCCGAGGCTACCAAGAACGGTGTCTCGGGGCCAGTCAAGAACTATCGCCGAGGCGATTACTTCGGCGAGCTTGCCTTGCTAGACGACAAGCCACGTCAGGCCAGCATCACCACCAAGACGGATGTGAAGGTGGCGCGGTTGGGCCGGGACGGATTCAAGCGGCTTCTCGGTCCTGTGGAGGGGATGATGAGAGGGGCCGAGTATGAACTGGATTCGGAGAGGTCTCCTGTTTCCAAACCAGCTTGATATTGACTACGATGAAATTGAATCTGGGGGGTTTTGACCCAGGAAATTAGACTCCTCTTTGGCGAGATCCAAAACTCTTGTCGTCTGTCATTCTGTCGAGTCCCAAAACTCACCTGCTATTCCAATAACTGATGATCTACCTTTTTTTTCATGTTCATTATTTGTCTCCCATCTCCTCGTGCCCAGCAAACTTTCCACTCTTTACGACTATTTGACTTGTATCTACAACTCCGTGTCTCTTTTATGCGTGCCATCTGTGACAGGGACCTACTGTCGTCCTTGTTCATATTGTCCTTTTGCTAGTGTGTTATCCAACTTGATTGGACCCTCCAATACTTAGGTATGATCCAGCAGAATGATTAGAATTTGTGTTCGATAAATTCCCATATGCATGTCTATATACCCCAACACCCAAGGACTAAGGACTCCAAGTCGAAGTCGCGTAGGAACCCGTCCACACGACTGTGCTATGTTCCATATGTTCAAAAATACTGTATCTTGCCTACAACCTTGGAGCTCCAAATGCAATCATCACCAGTATATCACCTCGGAACAACCAAATCACTCCTCAGAACCCACTTTTCGCCCCCGGTGACCTCAGCCCCCTCATGTATCATACAATGATCTCCATGGCGGTGCAACAGCGCCATCCCAACCTCCGGCGCAACAGCTATTGGCTCCGGATTGCGGTTCGCGCGCGTCGGCTCTGGATAGAAGATTGTTTCGCCACCTGCGCAGGAGGTCAGGTAGACCAGGAGAGTCCATGTTGTGCGTGCAGGTGTTGCTTTTGAGCGCAAGTTCGGTGAGGGGAAGGTTATGTTATTGGCATCGTCGTCTGTAATTAGGTTAATGGGTGTTATGTGTTAGTGTTAGTCTTTCTTGGATGTGTATGCATGTTTCTATGCCTAGGACATGTTATAATGCAAATCCAAGAGAGCTTCTTACAATGTTGTCCAAAAAACTGTCCTGCAGAGTATCGATAAATGCGAATGTTAGGATTCAACCCCAACGGCTCCCCGCCCCAGAGTTGACGTGCCCGTTCAGCGAGGGCGGACGAGCTAGTACCATCATCTTCTGCGTTCTGCTCATACCCGTACTCGTCTTCTTCAAAGCGCGTCGTGATAAGCTCCTTCAGCGCCGTCGTGCTCCACAGCATCTCCGCGAACCGCGCATCGTCAATCTGGAACCGGTCGTTGACTCGTAACGCCTCGTCTTTCTTTGGGGTTCCCGGTGTTGTTGCTAGTGGTAGTGAGGCGAGGAATGAGGCATAGGTTTTGCAGAGGGTGCCTGAGAGGAAGTTGCGGATTAGGTAGATTTGGTCGGTGAGAAGGGGGGTCAGGGTCAGATCGGCGGCGGGGAGGAGGGGGCGGAGGGGAGGCCAGTTTGGGGTTGTGATCTTTGGTTGAGGTTTTGGATCGGGTCTTTTGGATTTGGGGGCCATTTTGGTTCTTTGGTGAGTAGGCGAAGTGAAGTTAAAAGTAGAAGTGAAGGTAGAGGTAAAGAAACGGTCTTGGCCTTTTTATCGCGATAAGATGATCCCAAGATTGATAGTTCTATACTTTGTACATATATACATGTACCTATGTATAACTCCGCTTCCCCAGAATATGTACATACGTAGTATTATACATCGTGCAGCCCTTGCATATGCACGGATTTGATATGAATTGAATTTGCGCAAAGTACCTACATGTGTTATTACTACCACGGTTTCCCCTCATCTCAAGAGGCAGCCACTGAATATCAGAGGGGTCAAGGCCATAGACAATGACCGAGGAAATGTGAGATAATAGAATAAAGATGCACTGAATCATACTGCATTGAATCAAACTGCAATATATAGATCTAGGCTCTTTTGATCAACAAACTCGGTGAGGAACCACCTGCAGGCAGTCCATAGAGGTGGATCAAGTCGGAGAGAATATGGATTTGGGCGGGGCGGGAAAGAAAATTTGTCCCGGAAGAGGATCATCGGCGCTTTTTAAACGTTTCAAGATTCATATTGTTGCAGAATTCATCAAGTCAAATCGCGATATTGAAAATTAAAGAAGAACACCAAAAGAGAAAGAAAGAGAGAGAAAAAAAAAACATGGCTCAGCGGTGACTACGGCCATCTGCAGCGACCAAACCGGCCATCGCTCACCGCCCGGTGCCAAGTTGAGAACTTCCCTTCTTATTGGAACTTCACTCTTCTCCCTTCCCCAGCACCAGCCTGTCATGTCGTCGCAGACTATGACTGCGCCAGCCGTGGGCCATCGACCGCCTGACCCAGGCCCCGAAAGCCCCCTGTACGACTATGGCGGCTCACCAGACACTACCCCCCTTAGCAATCCTCGAGACGATTCCGCAATTCGCGCCATGCAGAATAATTCTGCCCCGTCAACTCCCAACGGCATGCCCGCTCCGGACGTCGCAATCAAAACCGAATACTCGGACAGCCACGACTTTCCAGCTGCGCAACATCAACAGGATGCAAATACCCAAAGCGCCGCAAGTGCCCTCCTAGCACAGCTTCTTGGAAATCAATCAGCCGCAAACTCTACCCCTACCACGATACAACCTGTACGACAGGACGAGGACCAGGATATCCGCATGGATATCAAGATGGACGACTCGATTTCCCCGTCATACGACATGCCTGCCCAAAACCCCACGCCCATCGACCCGAGCTTACACCGAGCCACAGCCTCGATATCTCGCGAGATTCAGGACTTGCTGAATGGGAAAGCTTTAGGTGACGAGCACATGGGAACGAATTCTGCACAACATGATACGAACCCTACAGAATTCAACTCATCCAGTGCCATGGGGACCTTGTCCGACCCCATGAACCCGAAATTGAACACCGAGCAGCCATCGCTCCTTCCGCCCTTGGATTTTTCCGCCGCCCCGAAAAATGCGTTTGAAGCCCTTCACCAAAACGAGCTGCTCACAGCCGCCTTCCTTTCGCAAAACGCCGATCTATCAGCCCTGGGATATCAAGATGTGGCGGCCTCAATTGCTGGATCGGAACCTAAGATTCAAGCATTTGCCAAGTTGGAGTTTGATGATGGGCATTTTTACGTCAATACCTACTCATTCATCCTAGGGCGAGACGTGCGCGCTGCACGCGCCGCCCATCACCGAGAGTTCCAGTACCGGCAGGCCGTGCGAAGCACTCGGGCGAAGAGCTCAAGTGGAGGAAACACATCTCATACCCCGAACCGTATGAAGCGGGAGGAAAGCGCTGCCATGATGGGCAGTGTTGTCAGTGATCGGGGAGGTATTATGGGTTTTGATCCGGATGTACCCCCGCATCTTCCGAACAATATGAACGTGAGCCGACGATCATCAAAATCCTCCTTTGACGAGGCTGTTGTACCATTGCATGCAAACCCGGCTCAACTACAATCGACAACCGACTACAATGCGCTTGCAATGCAATCTTTGCAAGATGGAAACGGAGACGCAAAGCCTGTCGATGCGCTAGCTTTGCTCCCATCCCCTGATTCTTGTCCCACCATTCCAATCCACCCCCCAACGACCGTTGACGGCAGTGCCGCAGGCCATCGAGGGATCTCTCGGAGACATGTCCGGATCTCATACAACTTTGACCGTAACTTGTTTGAAATGGAAGTAATGGGACGTAATGGAGCATTCATTGGGGCTGATTGGCTATCGCCGGGGCAAGTTCGCCCGTTACATAGCGGGGACTACATCCAAATTGGAGGTGTGCGCATCCGCTTTTTGCTACCAGACGTTCCCATTGGCGAAACTGGAGCCGACCGGATGGAAGAAAAATTGGCAGAAAATGGCGAAGAGGAAGAAGAGAAGGATGCCCGTGCTTCGATCGAAGTGGATGAAGACGTCGACGAATCTGAGAGACTTGGAAGTGACAGCGGCGAGAGCAGGGAACCTTCAAAGAAGATCATCCTGAAGACAAAGGATTCCAAATCGGCTCAAGCAATGGATTCTATCGAGAATGGAGATAACGATTCGCAGCCGGCCCGCCGCCGGGGACCAGGACGCCCCCCCAAGGATGGGATCATGTCTAAGCGCGAGCGAGCCGAGCTTGCCCGGGAGCAGAAAATTGCTGCTAAGCGCGAAGCCAACGGAGGTATCACACCACCTCCACCCAAAGTGCCCAAGGCCGGAAAGACAGTTGCCAAAGAATCTGTCGTTCCCGAGTCACCGACAAACAAACCATCCGAGAAGCGGAAGTACACCAAGAGAAAGAAGCCGGATGGTACACCAATGGATTCTCCCCTTCCCTCAACGGAAGGCGGCCAGATGTCTGCAGAGCCCCCGCAAGAATATGTCAAACCCCCACCGGTCAAAAAGCGCAAGCCATCACGGTCACCATCTCCCAACTATCCTCCGGAGTCTGCTTACAATGCTGAGGATCTGGCAAAGCCGCCGTACAACTATGCCGTCCTCATCTTTGATGCTCTGACGGAAGCCGGCACGCCAATGACTTTGAAGCAGATCTACCGTGCGCTGAAACTGAAGTATCCGTACTTCCGCTTCAAGTGTGAGACTGAGGGCTGGACATCCAGTGTACGGCACAACCTGAACGGCAATGGCCATTTGTTTATGCACGCAGAGCGAGATGGCAAGGGTTGGTCGTGGCAACTTATTCCCGGCGCGTCGGTTGAGAAGGAAAAGAAACGACGCCCCTCGCCGCCGCCGCAGGTGTCCCACCCTCCTGCGCCTGCTCCCCAGCAGTACATGCCTCAGATGTCCCACTCTTATGCACCACAGGGCCCACCACCGGTGCCAAATCCGCCACAGCATTTCCAATTTCCTTCCATACCGCCTGCTCCTTTCCCGGCATCTGTTAATGTGGGAGGACCTCCACGATCCAGTGCCTACCCACCTCAATCGAAGGCCCCCACCGCTCCTCCCCCGGCTCAGCGGGTTCAAGCTCCTGCTCCGCCGCCACAGGCTGCGACACCGGCACCGGCGTCGGCGCCTCCGCCGGCTCCTACACCTGCCCCTGTCTCTGCTCCTATCCCGTCGCCAGCGCCAACCCCTACTCCGGCCCCTGTGCCCGCGTCTGCACCTGCACCCACACCTACGCAGTCACCCGCGCCAGTACCGGCGGCACCGGTGTCGGCACCGGCACCGGCTCCAGTTCCAACACCAGTGCCACCTATCAACCCCGCTGCATCCTTTCCCATCCCCAGTCAGCTCCGCAACAACCTCCCAGCTGCATTCGCGGCGACCATCCCTTCAACCTACACTTCGCCCTACGCATCCGCCCCCGCTCCGCAAGGCGGCCAGCAGCAACAGTTGCAGACCCCGCGACCTCCTCACGGACCACCTCAGCATCATTCCCCTTATCCACAACAAAAGCCGCCATCCTCTCAACCTCCTCACAACAACCCGCAGCCTCGGGCCTACCCTCCATCTGCTGGAGCGCAGTTCCAACACCAGCATCAGCATCCGCACCCGCATCAGCCACCGGTCCAATCCCAGTCGCAGCCGCTGTCGCATCCTCCTCAGCAGCAACATCCGCTACCTCACCACCAGCATCAGCCGCAGCATCAACATCAGCACCAACACCAGCAACAGCAGCATCATCCGCCTCCAGGCCTCCCGGCCCATTCTCACCATCAACAGCAGCAGCACCCTGTTCAGCAGAACTCTGCACCAGGGCCATCAGAGTCATCCTCGTTCATTGACCGAGCGAACAAGGCAATCGATGACTTTGAAGCTGTTCTTATGGAAGACTACGAGGACAAGAACTACATCCGGGAAGTTCTCCGGAGTGCGCGCGCACGCGTGTTGGGCGATGCGACGGAAAGCTCCTTCCCAGGCGGCGAGCCAAAAGACGAAGCTGTCATCATGGACGTGCTACGCAACTTGGTCGGCAGCTTGAAAGAGGAGTGAATGGCCTCCTGGCGAGATATCTTACATCTATTGGTGGAGGGAATGGCTTCCTCCCTGACGACTTATCGAGTATACGAGTCTTATGGTTTTGCTTTTCTCTTTTTCGTTTTTCTTCTTCTTTCCCCCATTCAATTTATCCTTTTCAAATTGTTGTTTTTGCGACATGTCTGGATTCTTTGAATCTTAATGATATCCCTCTGTTTGCTACAGGCGTTCTCTTGTGCCTGTTCTATTTTTTCTTTGTCGTACTTAAAATCTTCTCTTCCTGTTCTCTTTTTTTCGGCTCTTCACAGCCCACTGTTTTGGAGGTGCAGAGGGATCTCTCTCATCCTATGGAATGATCCCGACTTGCTTTTGTTCTTTTTGTTTTCATCCTGGTGTGACCCGCCGGATATAAAAGCGTAAAAGCTCATGATAGAAATACCATTCACTCTGACCGGACTAAACACATATGTCAAAGGCCATACTTAGAAAAGTCCATTTCACAAATTAAGCCATTTTGGGTCCTTTTCTGCTGTCTATCCACCAAACTGAGAAGGGAGAGAAAATATCTATATAACCAGACATCTAAAAAGACTGAGACTGCCAAAAAGGACATAAGAAGACTACGGAGAAGACTACCTGAGAAGACCAAGAAGACTACGGCCGTATAAGCGATTATTCTTGTATATCTTCATTCTCCAGCACAGCCATAGATATTGTATGATTCTATTAATAGCGTTGCTGATGTCTACCAAGCAACGGGCAGTACATAGTTCCTGGTGGTCGAAGACAAGCTTCACCACGGGCATTACCTGTACCTCCATACTAGGAATGCCATGTAGGATATGATCTTCGAACGAAGTCATTCTCTTGGACGGGTGTGAGTTTCATTTGTGGTTTCTTTCTCGCACTTGAGCTCGTAGAATGTGGACTTCATTTTGTATGGAAGCAGGAAGGGATGAAGGAATGTATTCCTGGCTGTAAACATGAGTGATCTGGCAGGTGAGCTTCCTATATCTATTAGGTCCTGACAATTGACTTGAAATACTGATATAGTAAAATACATGGATTTAAAAACCAATAGTGGGAAAATATCAGGCAATATCTTAAGAATAAGAACAGTCAAGTAAGAAAGTAACATGAAACACTGCATGCAAACAGGAAGCAATAGAAGAATCATACGAAACGTTGTAGACTAGATTTAAAGCAATAGCACCTCTTGATATGCTTATTCCGCCAATCTAAAAATTCTGGGAACACACGACTCGGTCCTAGGAGTCCTCTTGCTCCCGGAGGCTTTGTTACAGTTCCTGGGAGCACAGAAGCCGCTTCAAGGAGTCAAATAGCCCCCAGGAAAACCGATGTAGTCTCTGTGTGAGGTCCTAACGCATGCATAGAGATGGATAGTGTCTCGAGGTGAATAATCAATACTAGAGCAACTATAGTTTACTCTAGATACAAGACGTAGCGCGAGAAAGCAAAAGAGACAGGCTTCCTCGTGTTCAGGGGAACCCATGTGCACCGTGAGGTCCCGCAAATCATATCTCCATTCATGCACATCCCTGACATTCTGCGGACTTTTACCTCCACCTCGACCAAAGTGACGCTCCTGTTGGCGGATTCATTAACTCCTGGTACCATGACTTGGCCTTCTGGGAATAATCGAATGACTCAGATTTGTCCGCAGGTCTGGCGAAGGTGTCTAGTAAGGATTCTACTCGACCCTTGGAGGCAGAAGATTGGCTCTAGGACCCAAAAAGTAGGGTCCCAGGAGTGCAACAGGTCGTAGAATTGCTTCCGACATTTTCAGGGCCAATTCATTTATTGCCATAGTCAAATTAACAAGCAAGAAAATTTGTCGAAGGTACTCCTATCTATGCAACCGTTGCTTGGATCTTCTGGAGATGCACTTGGATCGAGCCAATCTCCTCATTGCCAATTTTCCGGGTTCCGGAAGCCGTCTTTTGCCCTATAAATCCCGTCATCAAACCAAGTCCGCGTGCACCTGAATTGACGTTGCAGTATATGCTGCTGGTAGGGTTCATTAGGGCGCAGCACAACCACATCGTCCGAAATAGCCTGAGCAAAGTGTGGCCAGTCAACTCACACATTGGGGACAACTAGACATTGGCGACGAGTTGTGAAGAGTGGCCCCAGAACCGATAACGACATCTCGGGCTTTCGGATCCTCGAGAGGCCTGGAACCCAATTCCCGTCTTCCAACCCCTCAGCATGGCGAGTTAGCAGCTCTTGGCCCTTAACAAGGGTAGTAGACGGTAATAGCAGCTTCCCAACCAGATTCTGTCAAAGTCGAGGATAACCTTGCCGTCACTTTCGAAAGTGCGCTTGCAGGATACTGCCTCTGTGATTCGGATGGGAGGAGCTTCGGGAGCCACATATTTAGCCTTCGGCCAAGGGAGGATTTTGGTGCCCAAACAGCTCAAAGATCCCCAGTCAGTACCGGGCATAGTCCAGCCTGCCACTTCTTGGTTAGAATCATAAACCTCGCCATCGTAAATCTCAGCACTGGAAGTACACAGCCAAGAAGCATCCGAGACAAGTGTCCACCGCTTGGGCTTGCCATGGCCACCTTCAATCTCGAGTTGAGCATAGATCCCTAATTCGTCACCGTATATAAACCGATGTCCAGGCTGGAACCCAAGTCGTCCAGCCTACCAACCCTCGGTAGCCTCCATAGAAATGACTTTCTTTCTGCCTGGAGAAAGCAGTGCTGATACATCGTGGATCCGGTACCGTAATCTATGTTTGCAGCTTGTCGAGCCAGGAGCGAAATATTCACCTCCGACGCGACGGCCGTTTATCCAAGCTTGAAAGATTCCCAAAGTAGTGATGTACAGACGAGCACGATTGATGGTCTTAATATCACCTGGAAAACTGAAATCCTTACGGAACCGGAGAGGTCGAAGTAGCTAGTGTGGTCTAATGCTCCGAAGCAGGAATGAAGTTGTCCTGGAAATCGGCCGTTTGAATCGACAGTAGCTGGATGTGACCATGGGCTACATACGTCGCTATCGTAAGAAGTAATCCTTGAATCCTTCGACTTCTCCAGACGCGCACCGATTATTCTTGGCATTTCATGGGCCTCGCTGGCCACAGTAATAAAACAGAGTGGTCACTCTCAACTCGACATACTTGGGGGTTGGCCTCCGACGCATATGTCGAAGTCTGTACCCATGCCCGTACTGTTGATGAATTTGCTTCAAAGCGCTATAAAATTCGATGGGTCGAAGTATCGAACCTAAGCCGCTGCTGTGGTGCTCGAAAGTTTGAGCATATATAGCCGGGATGGACATGATCTAGGCGGTTTCAGCGACGGAGAAGCGATCCATGAGAACCTCATCCGGGATGTCCATTCGCCCTTCCAATTTCTAGCCTATCATCCACTAGTTAAGTAGCTAAGCAGAATGACGTAAATGACATTCGGACTGTATGATTTGTGCACCGGATAATCATTAGGTAGGACATAAAGAAACCAATCCTTATTCGGCTCTTCCTTAACCTACTGCTGCATACACATCAAGTACGGGGCGGTGTGCTTATATTAAGTACCAATTCATCATTGTTCAATATCTGGAAGGAGCATATTCACCCTCGACTCCGAAATTTTGGGTGATTCAACTGTCGGCGACCAGAGTACAACAGTTTTGTTTCGGGTGAATAGGGGCCCAAATCAGAGCTGGCGTCGCCATAGGGACTGTGGATTCCCAGTGCACAGATCTTTCTTTTAGTCCAAAGCCAAATAAGGTCTTTTATTTTTTATTTTATTTTTTTTCCTCTCCAGATTGTCGAATCTACGAAATATGCAGGTCGAAACTTGCTGTATGTAGGTGAGAACCATTGACCGGCATAACCAGTGAGGCTGTATAACAAACACCAATGTATGCTCCCAGTTTAGTTGATCAGGACAGTAAAAAAGACTGTCCATTTAACGTAATCCACAGGTGCGAACGAGTTTGATATTAGGGGAATCCTGCAGAAGCTGCGAGCCATCTAGTGGTACCTATAGCAATATCGCATCCGTCTTGGGCGACCCCAGTAATTCCATATGCGAAGTAATTTAAAATTACGACTGGCCCTAACTCAAATTGTCTATTAAGCAACTGTTTAAGGCCTATTAGGAAAGTGAGAGAAAGCTTGGCGAAATATCATTCCGAGTTAGGCTAGAATATCAATGAATTTGAGGATCTTTAGGCAACAACCTGTAGTGCTCTGCCAAACTTTTGCTAGGATAGAAAGATATTAGACAAGCCGGGCCTCGGGAAAAGCGCTCTGGTGCCCCCAAAAACTAGTTAAATTAAACCTGTGGATAGTCGAAGCATCTCATGACGAAAGCCGTTCCCAGTAGCATCCGAGACTAAAAATCAAGGGGTCATGCTTACCAATGTTCAATTGTCCCTTGTTCGAAATTAGAAACCAAAGCTTAGCTGCTTGATGCTTAAGTAACCCCAATGTAACTGGTCTTTCCTTTTCTCTTTGAACCAACGCTCGCCTTATAACGAGTTCCACGAAGCGGTCTGATATTTACAATCAAAATTTCTTTGTCTCGCTCAACACCATGGTGCCTTCAAGCTTCAAGAGCACCGTCACAATCACACATATCGGTACTGCGACGGCTATCATTGACATAGATGGCGTTAAACTTCTCACCGACCCTTACTTCAGCCCAGCTGGTACGCAATACGACGTCGGCGTTACCGTGCTCAAGGTTTCTGATGACCCAGCCTTGAGCCTGGCTGATCTCCCCCACATCGACGGCGTTCTCCTCAGCCATGAGAATCATGATGACAACTTGGATATCCTGGGCCGTCGTATCCTTGATGGGCGTCACGTTTTTACAACCAAAGACGGCGCGAAAAATCTTGCTCCTCGTCCCGACATCCGTGGGATCGGCCCTTGGGAGTCGGTGGCCTTGGTACTTGGGGGTAAAGAATTTACCGTGACCGGAACCCCATGCAGACATATTCCTGGTCAAGAATGCACTGGCTTCATCATCACTTCAACGAGCTTCGGTGTCAGTTCCGATGGCCGCCCAAACGCTGTCTGGTTTTCTGGTGATACTGTCTACTTTGATGAACTGAAGGAAATTCGGCAGCACTGGCATGTCACAGCCGCTATCCTTAACCTTGGTTATGCGCATGCTCCTGGAGAGATTCTTCAAATCACCCAGCCAGGCACCGGTAGTGCAGATGGGCCTATCCAGATTACTATGGATGGTAAGGAAGGTGCTCGTATATTTCGTGAATTAGAGGCAGATATTCTGGTGCCTATGCACTTTGACTCTTGGGATCATTTCAAGCAACATGGGAAGGAGTTGAGGTTGGTGATGGAAGCCGAGGGCCTGAGCGACAAGATATGCTGGTTGGCTCCTGGGGTCCCTAAAAGAGTTATTTAAAGACCAAGCGCAATGTATAACAAGTACATACATATGTATCCTTACAAAAAAGTAATTCGACTGGGTCAGTCATGGCACGATATACGCCGCAGGCGCGGGCGGTCAGCACGGGCGAACGATTAACTCCAAAACACCATAGTAACTGAGGTAATTGACAACTCTTTATATCTCAACAGCTATAGCATTTCTTGATATGAAAATTTGCCTAGAAACTTTCCTAGTTATCAAAGGCAACATAGCTCAATTCCAAGTCTTTTGGATGCTATATTTCTGACATTACAATAAATTACGCTGTACTTTCGACCCTAGGCATGAACAATATATTTCTTAGTGGAGCTCTAAACTTAGGGTCTACTAGCATACTTGGAATCCGTCTTCAATTAACTGGCTTCAACAATATATCCTAATAGGATATGGTCGTTAGGATATGAACTTGTAATTTATCGCATTTACTATGTGTTTTGAAGTCGACCGTTCACTCTTTTGACCGCTCGCCCGTGGACTACCTAGGTACCTAGCCTAGGTACATTACTCATGGTTATTCATGCAATCTTTCAGTGGGGCATAACTTCTTGGCGGCTAATACTACCCCAAACAGAAAGTAGTGGCTGTCGGTGGCGTTAACCGCAAAGCCTTTAACATGAACAACACCATAGATAATAGTCCCGAAGCGGATTTGACTTTGATTCTATTATTACTTTTATAGGTCTCATCGCCGGAAAGCCGAGTTTGGCGTAGTCAAGTTCAACGTTAGTGGTTATATTATTCAAAATACTGACTTTAAGTCAAGAGTACTGATTAACAATGATTTATAATTCCCTTTTTGTTCACAAACTGTTCATCGGGGACTTGATTATGAATGAGGACAGCCCGTTGCTGACAGTTCAATGGAGCCAGAGACGTGCCTCACCACGACGTCGTCTTGGGGCTTACCAATACACAGCAGAAACTTCCCTCTCAGTTGCCGAACCAGTGGATATATTTATTATTCCTCTATCCTGAGCGCGAGACTATAAGAGTCTTGGTCGACCCATCTCATAGACTATACTCATACTATTTGCCAATACGTGTGGTGACAGATTTCTACAGCGCAATTATGCCGATTCAACTGGGAGACACCCGAAAGATCATCTGGATATGGCCCAGAGGCCTCTATCCTGGGCAAATGCCTTTCTATCTGAAGGCCAAGTCTCTGCCTCTATCTGCGCTCAACACTCCAGACAACCCGAACGGTCTCCTTACGATTGTCCCAATCAGAGTTGACCCAGCAGTTACGAGACTTGCCCCCGCTCTTCCCAACACCAAACCCCAGCCGCCAGACTCTCTCCTTCCGGTCATGGAAATCTTTGACGGAGATACGTCTCGCATCCTTCACCAGTCCACGGCCATAGTCCAATACCTCGAAGAGTGTTACCCCCCTTCACAGGGATACAGAGACTTGTCTGGTGCAAGCAGCCCTGAGTTAAAAGCTCACGTCCGGGCCATTGTTCAGCTCGTCACCGATGCCATGATATGGATGCAAGGCGACATCTTCCATGCCCATGATTTTGCGGTGACGTTGGGTCAGATCACCAAGGAAGAGCAGTCAACAGCCGCTTCTATATACGCCAGGCAGCGATGGAGGAAAGAGTTGGCCAAACTGGACCGCTGGGTACAGGAGCACGACCAGAAGAAGGAGCCAATAAGTCTGGCTGGTGCGCTGGACACTCCGAATATAGCGGATTTTACCTTGTTATCTGCTGTTGAACTCTTTAAAGATTTCTTTAACGTGGACATCCTTGAGGGATTTGCAGCTTTGGAAGTATGGTACAAGCGGTACACTGAGAGCCCCTGGTGGGTGCGTCGCGAGGACGTGGATGCTTTGGGCGAGTCTAGATTTGTAGATCTGTTTCGGGGCTGAGGACACTACATAGCTGCAGTCGGTTGGTTGGTTGGTTGGTAGACATTTTTCCAGACTCATACTCATGTATATACGCCCATAAGCTACTTATTGAACCAGAGAGTCTGAGAATTACAAAAGCCCTTGAGCCCCTCGAGCCCCAACTCAACACCGATCCCACTCTCCTTGTGACCTCCAAAAGGAACGTGTGGAGCGACATCAAAGTGTGAATTTATCCATACGCTGCCGCTTCTCATCTGGCGCCCAATGCGATGCGCCCGCTCCAGGTCCTTGCTCCATACCGATGATCCAAGACCCATGGGCCCATTGTTTGCATTAAAGATCACATCGTTTTCATCACTCCATTTCATTAACGGAACAATGGGAGCAAATGGTTCTTCCGTCACTACACGTGAGTTCTCAGGCGGATTATCGATGATAGTAGGGTCGATAAAGTACCCGGCCGAGTCTTCAATGGTTCCGCCTAGAGCAGGAATGAGCCCTTCGCTTTGGATGGAGGCGAAAAGGCCTTTCGCTTTGTTGAATTGCATCTCATTTTGAACAGGGCCAACAAATACATCCGGCTTGGTGCCTTCGCCAAGAACCAGGGTCTCGACGAAAGCAACGAGCTTGTCACGGAATGTGTTATAGATGCTTTCGTGCACATAGATGCGTTTTATCATCATGCAGACTTGACCCGAGCACAAGAAAGAGAGGATGCCGACCTGACAATAGATGTGACATCGGTTAGATAACAGCCGATGAGAAAACAGCGTCGCATTCGCTTACCTTTTGAACCACATCCTCAATATCCACATCCTCACATATGATAGCGGGATCATTACCACCCAATTCCAAGGTATAGTGCTTGAGAAATTTGGCGCAACTGGCCGCGACCTTCTTGCCAGTCGCGGTGGAACCAGTGAAACTGATCTTTTGTATGCCTGAGTGGGCCGTCATAAGTGGTCCTAGCGTCTCATCGCCACTCAAGGCCTGAAACAGGCCCGCAGGGAAGAATGGAATGGCCAATTCAGCGAGCTTTAGGGCAGAATATGGGGTAAAGGGGGACGGCTTGACGATAATGCTGTTGCCCGTGATCAAAGCAGAGGTGATCTTCCCTACCGCCAGAAGAATAGGAAAATTCCAGGGAACAATAGCACAAGCCACCCCGAGCGGAACAAACCGTTGGATGATTTTGCATTTCTTGCTGTCTTCGAGGGTTATTTCAGGGAGATCAAGTGTAGCCAACCCCTTGATCCAAGTGACAGCAGTGTTGACTTCAACCAAGGCCTGCGACAGAGGCTTGCCTTGCTCTTGTGTCAGTAGGTTGGTAAATCCATCCTTCTCTGAATCAAGAGCGTCCGCCCATGCGAAGAGAGCGACCCGCCGCTGTTCTATGGGGAATTGCGCCCAGAGGCGAAATGCCCTCTGGGCAGCATTCACCGCACTGTTCAGCTCGTTTTCAGCCGATAAAGGGACGGGAGGGTTGGGTTGCTTGTTGGCTGGGTTGATTGCATGTCGGGTTTGAGCAGTGGATGTCAATTCGCTATTAATGACATTATGAAAAATCTGTGACAAGCGATTAGTGACTAGCAATGGGGTTTTAATTGCATAGGACTGAATTTTCAAGAAAGATGGAAGGCGAATAGAATAAAGCAGGATTTTACTTTTGTGAAGACATACCGAAAAGTTCAAGCGGGCCGAAGAGACCATTGTGGGCGAAAATTCAATATCACTCTGATAGAGAAATTGGGAAGCAAATGGAAGAAAATGAGGATAGTTACACACCTGGCAACATGGAGCTGTCGTAGTCGGGCTACCTGTGCTTTTATACTTGGGACCGCTTGTCGTGGTCCCTTTCCTCATCTCCCGACAATCCATCCCAGGTGTGCAATTCCATGCACAAAATTGGTTATACCTTCTAAACCCCGCCTTCCCCATGTTCTCCTGCTACCCCGGCATTGTTCCTCGGGGTTCCTGAATCTTGCGGGACGGTTGGACGGCAGGTGCGAGTTACTCGGCAGGTCCCAGCTAGAAAGATGCCCGGCACCATCATGGGGTAAATGCCGATCACTTCCCGCCACACTGCGATACTGCGGGGTGAGTTCCGAGCCATAGATATGTACCTAGGTAGTTAGCTGAGGACCAAATTTACCTAGGACCTTGGAAGGTTCCAAGGTTGTCAAAGTTAGCAGGAGCCAATCAAAGCACAACCCGCGCTTATCTGATGTTGTGGGGATTTCTGATAACCATGGATGAATACTAGTAGTCTCGGGCTTATCCAGCTTTGCGGTGCAAATGCGGCGAATCAGCATGAAGCCGCGTTGATGATTGAGACTGATTTAAATTGACAAGGATGAGCCGAGTCCCTTTGCGTCGAGGGGTTAACTGGGCCTCCTGTCTCCGGTATAGATCTTTTTTTCAAACTGATTCCAAACTGCCAGTCAGCTGCGGTAAAACCGGTTGGAGTTACATCTGCTAAATAAACATGTATATCTTTTGGACATACGTAGGCATGTAACTAACTTCGCAGGCCTCAAGTTTCTCCCACATAATATGTCAGTTCTATTGGTTAGATAGATACGTCGGAGACTTGGTTGATTGAAACTTTCCCATACCTATGAGTCCTGGGTAGCTGTTGCTCCGATGGTAGGGGCAGGCAATAGAAAGACTCGTGATCTACTGAGCTATCCTGATAAGCGCGCATCGACAGCTAATTGGCCTTTAATAACGCAGTGTCCGATCCCATCGGTAGCGTTTGACTGGGACCGGGAGCAAGTGGCGAAAAATTGATGCTTTGATCTTATAGAAAATGTAAATCATCCGTTCCCAACGCAGAACAAAGCGGGGAAATCTCTCGTTCCTTTTTCCCAGTACCAATTGTCAACGGTAATTGGAGATACAACCGGCTCAATTTGATGGCAGTTGTGATGATGGCGGCTGGTTTTATGATAAGAGGAATACCCTATATATAAAAGTAGGAGGTTGTGCAAATCCCACCGAAAATACGCATTACAGAGGATTTATTAATACCATACCGTGCACCATGGACCCTTCGAATAACGGAATTAACGTCGTCTCTTCAGCCACCTCTACAATTCAACTAGGAAAGAATTTCTCAAGAATGTAACTGTTACTACCTTTACCCCGTCGTCAATTTGCCGTTGGCATTTCACTAATGAGAACTTGTATTTCCATTATAGATCTTTGCTAGGCCTCGCCTTTGCCATCTTGAATGTAAGCAAAACATGTCGAATGGCTTCTTTTACCTTTCCCTTCTCTGACCACACGAGCATTCTCTAGTCTTGGACAGCATTCGCATCTGCCCTTCCACTGAGCTTAACGTCTGGTGGACCAACTAGCATCGTTTGGGGTAAGGATTCCAGCAAGATATTGCGAGTGCCGTTTTTCGTTCAATGAGAAACTAAATGAATAGGTCTCCTGGGTGCATGGATCTGTACGCAGTGTATCGCCATATCATTGGCTGAGTTCCTTTCCGCATATCCCATGTTTGTGTTACCACTTCACCTTGAGATTCGTTGATGGCATTCCTAATAGAGGCTGGGTGCATCATAGGGCCGCGGGACAATACCATTGGGTTGCTGGCAAGTTCTCATATCTATCTATACTTCATTCAAGACCCTAAGCTGACATATGCCGCGCCCATTTGTAGTTGGTAATTGCTCCTATTCTTCACATTTCTTTCAGACAATACTAAGGTTATATGATCTCCAGTGGCCTGGGAAAATAGCTTTAGGGCCATTCTCTCGTGGTATACTGGATGGTTCAATGTCACCGGCTGGGTAAGTTGGGATTGAGCTCTAATAGCCCATCAGGTAAATTTAACCCGACTGACTGCCATAGGTTTTCCTTATGGCCACTGCGTCCCTCTTCGGTAGCTCCCTGATTATGAATGTTGTGGTCATGATGAGCCCGGTATGCTCCTTTTATACTAAGGAACTGAAGGTGCGAAAACAAAAAGAGCGTTACTGACTGTTCCATCCTAGAGATACGACCCACAACGATGGGAAGTGTTTCTCGTCTACATCGGATTTTGCCTCGTGGCCTTTTTCGTCAACGCGTTCTGGAATTCAATTCTTCCAGCGATCAATAAGGCTGCTCGTACGCAAATACACCAAGCTTTGGCTTCAACGTTTGCGTTGTTTGACTTTCAATATAGTGATATGGTCTCTCTGCGGATTTGTGGTCGTTTCCGTCACTGTCTTGGCCTGTGCCTCTCCTGGTTTTAATTCCGCGCGGTAAGCCATATTTTCCTCCGATTACCTTGCCGGAGATACTAAGATGGAATGCAGTTTTGTATTCACAGAGTTTATCAATCAGACAGGATGTAAGATCTTGTGTTCCTCGCCCATATAACCTTTTCTCAATGCCAAATAGTCACTGACACAAAATTAGGGCCGGACGGTCTTGCGTGGCTTCTGGGGGTATGTCAAACCTGAATTCCTCCTGTGTTTTGTTCTTCTGTTCTGTTCTTTTTTTTTTTTTCAGTCGACGCTAATCTGGCTTGTTCGTACAGCTGCTGCAAGGTGGACTATGTCTGACTGGATTTGTAAGTTTATTGTCTTTTGGGGTTTGGACGACTTATCTGACATTGATAGGATGCGGTTGCACACATGATTGAGGGTAGGCACTTGTTATGTTATGTCTTCCTTCGTTTTTAGATGCACCTTCCAGAGACTCAAGCAATTACTAAAATATCGCAACCACAGAGATTCCTAACCCATCGGTAGAGGGACCTAGAGTGATGGTTGCATGCGTGGGTATAGGAGCCTTCACGAGCAGTGTGTTTATCATCGTCCTCCTTTTCGTATGCCATAATATCGACACGATCATCTCATCTCCTTATGGACCACTCTTACAAATTCTGCTTGACGCAACCAGTAGCCCGGTTGGGGCTACATGCCTAATACTGTAAGTCATGGGAACGCGCTTCATGTGAAAATGTGGACTTGCTAATGAATATTGACCAGATTTCCTATAATTTGCCTACTACTTGGTGTTGTCGCAATTATGACCACTTGTAGTCGCATGATTTATGCATTATCCAGGTTAGAATTCTATATCAGATCCCACGTTCCCGTCGAAACGGTCCTAACCTTATCGAAGAGACTTTGCGCTCCCTTTCTCTAAAACCTGGACAAAAATCCACCCAGTTCTGGGTACCCCACTTAATGCTCTTTTGGTTACCACATCCCTGGCTATATTGTGCGGTTGCATTTATCTTGGTTCCTCAAGGTTGGTCTTCTAATCTCGGCGTTATCGTGGTCAGAGATGAAGAGTTGCTAAGCAGACTGCTTTCTAATTTAGTGCATTTAATGCCTTGAGTTCCGCCACAGTCATTTGCTTCGACATTTCCTATGGTTTACCGATCCTGATTCACTGTCTTCGGGGCCGCAAAATGCTTCGCTCCAGTCCATGGAAACTGCACCCCACTCTCGGGTGGATTGTGAACCTGGTCTGGTTCCCTTTTCTCGCTGTATCAAGGCCTGGAGGGTGACTAATTGTATCCCGGAATTATAGGTGTCAATTGCCTACATTAGCCTCACGACAGTCCTTTTCCTGTTCCCACCGTTTATTTTGGTTACTGGCGACAACATGAGTAAGTGCTCCAGAGAAAGAATTTGCTTTATTTTGCCCCTCACAACACTTAACATGATATTTTTGCTAGATTACTGCATTGCAGCTGTGTCGGTAGTGGTAGTCATCTCCACCGGATATTGGTTTTTCGAAGGTCGTCATAAATTTACTCGCCTCTCCGACAATGCAGACCAAGATCATGCAATCCACACTGCCTCATTCACCACTGACAAATAAATTCAAATATTCAAATTTGTGCTCATTATTTATCCATATCCGTCTCCTTGAGTCTCCATTATGAAGCCACCACCTGGGCCGACCGCTGCGGCAAGGAATCGGAAGTCATTGGAAAATTAACTGGCCGGGGTAGCGGTGATAACGGAAACAGAAACTGGATGAGCTGCGATGAGTTTCCATTTAGCTCGCTAGAGGAAGGGGGCAATCCAACTACAAACAGCCGGAGCTGTGTACCCGGCTATCAGCAAGAGATCCAGGGCAACTTAAACCAGCTACCTAGGAAGCTGGAGCAGGAGGTCTCATGGACGGACTCAAAGATGAAACTTGAACTGCTTGGAAGTCGTGGGGAATTGACTGGGAGGGCTCTAACGCACTCGGCTCCGCTTCGAATCCTAAGCTCGACTCTTCGTAGAATCATGCCCGGAATAACAGAAAGAGCTTCACTTTCCATCTTTTCAATTCGGACTCTAACGACTGGGCCCACTGGCTCCTTATATGAGGTATTTAATCACAAGCTCCTCACAGATCCTGGCAAGCAGGACAAAATTGACCTTGTGGTTGCCGCTATCAACACCATGGGTAACTCGAAATACCGAATCGGCAAGAATGCTTGGTGCAAGGTTGATGGTCTGAGAAGTCATCCTTTTTGGGGCATGGCCTCCGGAAATTTCATCAGAATCCAAGCGTGAGTTTTCATTGACTATACCGATCTTGATTATCACTTTGCAGCTGACAGTTTGGCCTGGATATATAGGTGCACTGTCGCCTTCGACAATGCGGCTGCTAGCGCCAAAGTAAAGAGAGGCGAGGAACCGACTCCGGAAGAGATGTTTAATATCAAGAGTAAGCTTTCTTGTATATCGATTATTTGCTTCGGACGTCGTTAACACAAATTTTCGAAGGTGTCGAGATCGAAGAGGATGAGGTTCAGATTGAAATACCGCTGCATGATGGCTTGTGGGAAGGCGTGCAGGAGAACACATAGCTCCTTTAGAATCTATATTTCTTACAACGTACCTCCATGTTGGAGTAAGTTATTACCGAAATCGCCCGCGGAACTCCAGCCTCTATGCCACCGTACCTAATCACAGCGTTAACACATTATCCCGATTCATTTGATGATGCGCGAGATGAGCCCTGGCGATATCACTCTCCCAGTGAGGCAGAGGCCGAGCTGCCTTATCTGAATACGTCACAGAACCTGATGCTTCTTGTCGCAGATCGCAAGGCCTGTGAGGAAGGATGGGTGTTGCACTTGGCTGTGAATCATAAGAGAGAGATTTTGCCTTTAGAGTTCGTGATAGGGCGTCTTACTCGTTTCAGATAATTGCAAACATGATGGAGGGTGAGCATTTGCAAGAAAGCGCTTCAGATCCTGAAGCAGACGAGGAGCGCTACATGAGTTCTGGTGATGGATGGGCACCAGAATATATCAACGAGGAGGATTATGGCTTTTGATGGAAAGGTCCTCACATATGCTTAACCGCATCCTTATTCGGACAATGCAAGTATATCGGCGTATGAAGTCTTTCTTGGCCTTTGTGAACGTCTCTCTGGAGTTGGTGTACTTGCTTGTGGTGAGCCCTCGGCCTCATCCAGCGTGTCAGCCCACGTAATCTGAGTGCTTTCCTCATCTTCGTCGACAGGAGTATTCGCTCTGATAAGCTTTGCAAGCTGGGCGTCATGAGATTGCGCTGTGAGTTTGGACGGTGTTGTCGGTTCAGCCCTTTGGGCCCATCTATCAACGCGTTTCCTTTTCCCTGTTGCAGAAGGTGTTAGCGGAAGACTATTTGTTGGGGTTGGCAGGAAATGTATGTCATCTCTCACGACAGCTAACTGGCGATCCTCTTTTGTGAGGCCAAAGATACGACCCGTTAAAAACACATGGGCGTTCACATGGGCAGTGGGAATTTTGCCCAACGCTGCCCGTTCTTAAAGAAAGCGGTGATGGGAAAAGTTTGAGGGGTACGGGTTGATGGGCTGTAAACAGTCGTCTGAAGGCGATAGTAAAGGATTGAGCTCGTTGTTTGGCTTGAGTGGACTATGTAGTTGCTGTTAAGCTCGGATAATGGGGGGAAAGGAAGCTTATGTACTGAGCAAGAACAAGTGAAGTTGCTCTTTATATATTGTCTTCGGACGCCAGTTCATTCGTAAGTCCATCTGCCTTACTAATGCATTGCCAACCTCTTCTTCTATTTTCATCTGCAAGTCTTCTCCAAAGACTGCCAAGCGCAGGATGATTATTCAGATTAACAAACATTTCGATGCCCTTTTCCGCTACCGACCTGCCTCCTATACTTAGTCATTGATAAGTATTACTAATCTCCGGTAAGCGTCAATTAAGGCGAAGACAGCTGCGGCTCGTATAGATTATAGCACCCAAAAGTCGGCTGAGCGGAGTGCTGATAGTGGGAAGCCGGTGGGATACCGGTGGGAGCCGGACCGTGGATACTCTCCCTTCGGAATAAATTCCTTTAAGGCAAACCACGAGGAATCATAAATTCACAGCTCAGTGGGATGCCGACGGGCGGCTGGAGGCCGTTAGTAATTCTGCGGATAACGACCCTCGAACTCTTAAAACCTTATTATGATTCCTAATCATTGAGATTAAGAAATATATTACTGGGCCGAGAGCCGGGTATAAGTATCAAGTAAACACCTCGATATTTGACCCATAGACCCATTTTCTCAGTGCGAAGTATAGCATATTCTTCGGACTATGACTCCCTCCATCCTCATCGTCGGCGCCACCGGTAATACCGGCCGAGCTGTCGCCCAAACACTGCCAAAGTTGCTTCAATCCAGCAGCACTTTGTCCGGGCACCGTATTATTGCTCTCACTCGCTCCTCGAATAGTCCAGTAGCACAAGAGCTTGGCAAAATAAACGGGGTCGAAGTGATCGAACAGAACTGGGTTGAGATCACCGCCGATTGGCTCCGCGAACACCAAGTCGCTAGAGCGTTCATTGCATCCCACCCTGAACCCAACCAATTTGCCGAAGAGTCGACCTTTCACCTCAATGCCCTCACCGCCGGCGTCAATTATGTCGTGCGGATCTCAACTACGGCTGCAAATGTCCGCCCGGACTGCCCCGCCTACTATCCGCGCCAACACTGGGCCATCGAGGCCCTCCTCGGCTCACCCGAGTTCGACAACTTGCAGTGGACCTCTCTTCAGCCAAACATCTTCTCGCCATTCATCTTGTCCCCTGCTGCGGAATTCATCAAGAGATACCGCACGACTGGAGAGCAGGATACACTTCGGTTGGTGCCATCAGAGAATGCACCCATCGGCATTATCGATCCTGACGAGGTCGGTGTTATTGCAGCTCATCTCTTGTCTCAGGACGATACTTCCGCCCATAACAAGTCCAAATACGTTCTGAATGGTCCCGAGGACATCACTGGAATGCAGATTGTCGCAATGGTTGAACAGCACATTGGTACACCTGTCAAAGATGTTAGCTACAAGGACGTCTCGTTCATCGACATGCTGTATGAGTGCCAGTATGCGGCAACCAAGGAATCGAAGAACGTCATCTATTCAATGACGCGGGCCGCCGAGACCGTGTGGGAAGGGGAATGCTCGACTTCTACGACCAGCAAGGAGGTCATCAAGCTTGCTGCTCCAAAGCGTACACCTGCTGATACCTTGAAGGCTTTACTTGAGGGCTAAGGAAACCATATGTTGAAGAATTGGCCCGGGGGAGGAAGGGGAGGATACAATTTGCTTGTATTGGGAAAATAGGAAATCTATCTGACTCATGATCAAAGATATCAGTTCCAGCCAAATAATGACCGTTTAGTATAGGACTGTGAGATTAGTGCACTGCAACTGGGCACTTAGAACCTCGTTGCGCAAGGCTGATTTCTCAACAAATCTTCTATATTTGGATAATATAGGCCTATAATGGTGTTAAGGGCCAATTGAAAACTAACTCTTCTTCTCATTATTCCGTGAACTGGTAGAAGCATAAATTGTTTGTTTAGGAGTAATAGGGTGTTCACTTTGTCAGCTATCGCGACGGCAACCGTCAACGTAATTTCCAAAGAGAGCACCCTCCCAGTTAAAACCAATCAGACTAGCCGCTTATTTCAAGATTCCAGAAAGTACATGACTGACATGGTCGCGGGAACGTGGCCAACATGACGCGGCCCAGATGGGGTGTTACTACGCATCTGGTGATGGTCCATGATCCTATTGTAGCTCCTTTAACTAGGATGGCCAGGTTAGCAATATTTTCTACTCACATGCCGCAGGAGTTAGGAAGTCTCACCGATGCTTAGGTCCTATCTGTTTACCGGGGTTCGCTGGATCAGTCTAGTTATGTTAGGCTTGCAAGTCGAGAATGCAAATTCTTGATTCGCAGGATATTGACATTCCGTGTAGAATGCAGCTAGGAAATACTTTAAATAGACGGTTGTGGCTGCGCAGAAACGAACAATTGAAATATCCTCTAGTTGAAACGACGTTTTGCTAGGTCTCTAGACTGTGCTTATCATACACATGCCGTCTCAGGCCCATTTCATGTTCAAGAACCTCATTGCAGTGGTTGCAGTGACGATCATTTAGGTGAGTGTCTCTAAAATGAGGTAGAAGGTGCTTATGGCGAGAGTGATGTTTCATAGCATGACTGGTTACGAGGTGGTTGATTTCCTTTTTTCATAGGTGGCTTGCAGCTGACGCGACATCAACATTTCACTAGTCCTTTGACTAGTATGTCCTGGCCTTTCACATAATATCTCTGTAGATCATAACAACATCGGGACAATACAGAGAGGGAAAAACGTGACGGAAGTACACGTGAGAGCACGAAAAGAAGCAGCGAACAAGAGCAAATCTTGGCAGGAAAAACAGACCAATCAGTGTCGCGAGTCGTAGGGATCGGCGAAGGGTTTGGTAGTGGGAGCACAGCGAAGTTCTGCGGGCAGGTCGCGCAGGGTAGTAAACCCCTCAACTTCGTTCCTCGTTTCAGGGCAGGAACGTGACCTGGGATCCAACCGGCACCAATGAGAGAGAGGCTTGGCGGGAGAGTAGGGTGTGTGTCTGTCGCTGTGTTTTTGGCAGCATCAACGTCGGCGTTGCGCAGCCGTGGGGTTGGTAACCCCTTTCACTCCGTTCCTTCGTTTCAGGGCATTATATATATCCGTGTATATACATGTATGATATCCCACTTCCTAAAAACGAACTTAGAGCCTTAAGGCCTGTCGTGGCCTGGTTGCCGCTCACGTCGTTCGGCTGCCCTTATAGCGCGCGACTTTTAAATCGTTATAACGCCTTAGCGAAGTCTAGCACGGCCGTAACCGTCCTAGCCCGCGATACGGTGTCTAGTTTACCTCTTTTACCTTTAGTTAAGCCTCTTAGTAGACTCGATACGCCATTAAATGCGCCCCTAGCTTCACTTCTTAACTTCCGTCGAATTTCCTTTAAATTTAGGTAGTCTACTAGTTAGACTGCGCCAAACCCCGAGAATGGGTAAGAGAAGTCGACCCGCACCCCGAACCCGCAAACCCGATGGGTAGACTCGACCAACCCGCAACCCGCCCCGAAACCCGCGGCTACATAATTTTCCCGATCGAGCTATGCCAAGGTGTATAAAAATGCTGATTCATACTAATAAAATACAGTAATTTCCGGTGGACAGTCTGTTGTGATATGAGGCTGGTGCCGATCAGGAATAAAGCCGCACCATCGGAATCAATTCCCGAGGTGTCTATACGAAGAAGTGTTGGAAATCAACTTGGAGCCCACGCTGTATATATAACCTCACGCATTCCCTCAGAAATACGACCAATTGAATTATTTTCAACATAAGCATCAACACGTTTACCGGCCCCGGTAGCAAAAACCCCGAGCACAATCCGGGGGATAAGGACTATCACATGTGAACCCATTCCTGGTAACTGTTCGGCCGGATCTAAGTGGTAGATCTTAATTATACCGTGGCGAATAATTTGCTACTCCGAGCTTATCAACTCCTCGATTAGTCCCCGGGTCTTCATTATCCGCCAAGACATTTTTGGTGGGGAAGATCGACTCTCGACTTTGACATAGATCATTCATTCTCTTGGTGACCCAGTCACCCTTGACCTCCTTTCCCTAGTGGGTCCACGGGTATGCTCTTGTATATGTCAGCCTCCTTCATTGCCCAGGTGCTGACAAGCTCTTAGTAGGTGTACTGCCTTTATGTTTTTTTCTTGTACTTTAGAGAATGATCACAATGTAAAACCCAAGTTGGATTCCAGCCAACTTACTTCTTGTAGATTTTTCAGCGTCGACGTGTCTGGATATCGAGCCAAGGCTGCTGGAAAAAGGAAAGAGGATACGTGACATTGGCCGAGCCCCCCGTTGTGCCGGCAGCAGCAGCATCCTCCTGCCCAGCTATTAGAGGAGTCACACAACACCCCCTTCTCGAGCCTCAATCCACTTCGCGAGCCTCAATCCACCTCGCAGACGATCCGTATTTTAGGAGCCGCAGCATGGCATTACACTTGTATCTAAGGAAAATATGTCGATTGAGTCTTCGATCTACCGAGGGCTGGTGGACATGGCAGATGGCAAGTGTCCAGAGAACAATTAGTCCTGTAGGAACAAGCTAAGTAGGCTGCCAGCCTAAATGGTAGCTCTTCAAAACAGGGAATACTAGTAACCT
This sequence comes from Penicillium egyptiacum, assembly GCA_911456345.1. Classification (NCBI taxonomy): domain Eukaryota; kingdom Fungi; phylum Ascomycota; class Eurotiomycetes; order Eurotiales; family Aspergillaceae; genus Penicillium; species Penicillium egyptiacum. The sequence goes on from CAJVRC010000892.1 coordinate 60,968, forward strand.
GGAAGGCTGTATCAGGGAAGGGGGCTCATCACTTTCTCCCCCACCATGTATATCTTTATCCTTCGGCCAAACTTCATTTGGAATGTTTCACTATATGCATTATCAAAAACAGTACAAATAATGATATGGGCAACATGATGTTTGATCTTTTATTGACATGTATTATAACCCGATTCTTCGTCCTGTGAGGCCGGTTTTACATGGATGGAACCGTGCCCTTCATGGGAGGACCCGTCTCGATCTCGTCGTAGCCATCGATCTCATCAAGCGCTTCCTTCAGGATCGCAATACCCCTACGAAGCTGCGACTCAGGGATATTTAAGGCCACTCCCAGTCGGAGGCGATCCCCATCAGGGTATACGAGTATACCCTTGTGGAGGCATAACATAGCCAATTTTCTTGTTGTCACACATGGGTTATTCGTCCGCTTCAGATAAAGCCCAAAGTCTGCCCCCCGATTGGTGACATAATCTAGCCAGGGCGATTGCCAGCTAGATGTTTCCTGTCTCCAAACCTCGCCGATCCAGGCAGCCCGTTCCAGCAATTCTTCCTTCTCAATGATATCGAGGGTTGCGCGAGTCAATGCAATTGCCTGAGGTGCCATGCCAAATGTGGCCACAGACTCATAGCCACCTATCAGGTCCATGACCTCATTATTGCCGAGGATATAGGATGCAGGATAGGCCCCGCCCGTGATGGACTTGCCCATCACAACCATGTCAGGTTTGTTTTCCTCTCCCATCCAATCAGAACAGAGAAATTTGCCGGTCTTGGCCGCCCCCATGCGCACTTCGTCTGCAATGAACAGAATATTGTATCTTTTGCAGAGCTTGCGGACTGCTATGGCGAAGTTAAGCTCTTCCTCAAAGGCACTATATCAAAAGTCAGCTTCCTGAACGCGTTAGTTTCAAATTTGGTCACCTACGGGCTCTTTCCGTGGATGCACTCCATAATCACTGCAGCTACTCGATTATGGACAGCAGCAAACACCTCTTCAAAATCGTGGACGCAGCAGTAGTTCAAAGCTTTCCCAGTTTCGGGGTTAGTATTTCGCAGGTTTTCATTTTGGACACCATAGTCTGAATGAGGAGAAAAGGGAATGCGAGTCAAGAAGTCTTCAAACACTGATCTGATAATCCTTATAAGCACTGACCTGTTGCTTGACCCATATCGTTCATTATAGGCCATATTCCCGAAGAGACACCATGATAGTTATCCGACACACCTAGAACAAGTGTCTTTTTTGGGTCGATACCTTTGACCTTGATGCCCCATTTGCGAGCAAATTTGACCGCTGCGTCGGCGCCTTCCGACCCAGACACCACTCCTACCATCTTGTCAAAGCCAAACCGTCCGCACATTTCATGTGCAAATTCAGCCCAGTCGCCTACTTTGGTGGCGATATTGGTCAACGTGACTTTGAGCGGTATTAGGTCAGCTAAATTAGTTTGCCCTTGATTTTCCTCTCAAGGGGGTCTTACTGGTGTTGATAGAGGCGATCTGAGCCTCAACGAGTTTTGGGTGGCATTGGCCGAGATTTGTGGCACTTAGCATAGAGATAAAATCAATGATCTCCCGTCCGTCAATGTCCTATGACACGCCCAGGATTAGCTTCTTGCTCTCTGTTCGGGAAAGGTTGCAGGGTGATGCCTCGGACGCTAGCCCTAGGGCAAGACAGACGTGTCTCGTACCTTTAGGATAGAACCTTTGCCGCTCTTGATAAAAACTGGAAGTGGGAATATCCCTCCCGCAGAGTACCTTTCGTCAATCTCAAGAAGTTCCTTGGTCTTCTCAGACAGCCGGAGGACATTGCCATCGCCCACCTTTTCGTGTGTCATGGTGATTGTGGAAATGCTGTTTTGTATTGAACGTATACTGAAAAGGTGAAACGAAGAAAGTATTGAAGAATATGTCAAGTGTGTGCAACCGGTTGATCCGTATCAGTCAACCTCTGCTATTTATATGCATTACCTAGGTCTATAGAGCTCTGTTTAGCACAGACAATGGTGTCGCCTGATCAAATCCGCGTGAGTTTTACCCAAGACGGTAAATGTTTAGCATTCTTCATATCAACCAATGATTTGTTGCTATGTTAAACTTCGCTCTTCCGGCAGTGTCTCTTCGGTATGTACTAGGAGAAACAAATACCGACGCATCCGAAGGCCCTAGAGCTAGAAGCTGGCCATCCAGTCCTGGCCCTTTCGAATAGGGTAGCAAGGCGTTTGGGGACATATACAATATAGTTTTGTCCTGACCACTGCGCCAGGGAGCTGCTTGAACACATCCTATCTCTAATGCACTGAGATCTCGCTTTGTATTGTTTAGCTGCAATATTTCTCGTTTTATTCCATGGACCTCGGGAGCTGACACGGCTTACATTAGGACAGTTGTATGGCGAGTCAAACAGAAAATTCAGCGGCACCATTTTGCCGACACCACTATCCGAATTCTATTCCAGATGACAAGACGTACCTGATAAGCAAAATAGTTACATCCTTTTTAGTGGCAAAAGTAATCTAAGTGGGCCCCGATTAGCGCGGGTTGGCTGCTGATTGGTGCTCTTAAATTCGAGGAACGCCCCATAATTTCTTAATGGGCCTGGGAGCAAGCTGAGTCAAGATCAAGCACTGCTATTTTTTCCCGGAACTTGCCACTTATCATGCCGATCCACAATCGTATTAGCAAGCACGAGTATCTATAGTTGTCGGGGAGAACTACGGGCCGAAGTGTTGAGGACGACATCATTCTTCGCCAAGTCAGGTATAACTAGCCTCCAAGGCGTGATTCGACCCACGGGGCTCTTTATATTAAGTTTTACATGAAGCTGTTGTCAAAAAGCTTGGCGAAATTAGTTGCCAGAAACAGATGCAAAGTGAGTCTCCATACATTACGTCACTAAGGCAAAACCACCAAGACTATGGTAATTGCTAAGCAGGAGTCGGGTTCAATATCTTTTAGCGCAAGTAATAATCACTTCATTTGTAATCGAACTTTGAGGCGCGAACTTGTGAGGCTGCTGGTTTCATGCAGCCTATCAGGTGGAAACAAGGTGAGCTATAAAGGCTCCTCACCCGACGTAGAGTTCATTCCTTTTCTCAAAATCCTCATTAATTGTATTGAATACCACATTCATAGCCAAAATACGCCATTTCTGATCCCTACAATTTGAATTTTCTTGGAGCTTTGCCCTATTATCGAATCTACCTACAATGTCCCCATCACCCTTCAAGAGCTCCTTTAGCGTTACGCATATTGGCACCGCTACAGCGATCTTCGAGATTGACAATGTCAAATTTCTGACCGATCCTTTTTTCTCACCCGCCGGCACAAGCTGGGACATGGGTGGTGGTAGTTTCCTGAAGAATACCGAAACTCCTGCTCTCGCTCTTGAAAACTTGCCTCCTATCGATGCGATTCTCCTCAGCCACGAAGATCATCCTGACAACCTGGATGATCTCGGTCGCCAGCTGCTGAATGCCCGCCCCGTCTTCACCACAGTGGATGGTGGGAAGAACCTTGCTCCTCGCCCGGCTGTTCGTGGCATGAAGGCGTGGGAAACCGCCTCTATTGACCTCGGAGGCCAGACATATGACATCACTGCCACCCCATGCGAGCATCTACCTGGAGGCGAATGTACTGGTTTCGTTCTGACCAAGGCGGGCTTCGGTGCCAGCGCCGATGGTCGCCCCAATGCGATCTATTTCACCGGGGACACTGTTTACATCGATGAACTCGCCAAAATCCCAGAGAAATTCCATATCGTTGCAGCTGTTATGAACTTGGGTTCTGCCTATGCCTCTATGCCTGACGGACCTCTCCAAATTACAATGGATGGCAAGCAGGGTGCCCATCTTTTCCGCACCATCAAGGCGGACTACCTTGTGCCCATGCATTATGAATCCTGGGGTCACTTTACACAGTTTGGAAAGGATTTGGTGAAGGAGTTCCAGGAAGAAGGAATCATTGAGAAGGTCCGCTGGCTCACTCCGGGCAAATCAGTGAAGATTCTCTAGGGGGCTTTTGTTTTCTTTCATTTTGGTGCCTGAGGTTGGAGTTGTCGTGTATTATCGATATTGATCTGAAGCAAAAAAACACCTTTCCGATATTTTTCGGGAATCAAAGCAGACTGATTTATCAGAACATAATAAAAATAAAAAATCTTGTCCTTTCGCTCGCGCTTCGCCCCATTCATCTGTGCTTGTTCTACGGCCGACCTCATAACATAACTGACATCCTCAGGTTCTGCCTTAGATCATATCTACTGATCCAGAAAGGATATTGAGAGAATATAATACAAAGCGTCCCTGTTTTATAAACAATACAGGTATTTTGATTGAACTGTTTTGCGTGTAGAGCCCAATCGTGAAGAATAGAGGATAGCCAGAAATTCATAGGTAGTAGCAACTGCTTTTAGAAATCAGAGCGGCACTATAGAGGATAGTTACTTCAGAAGACATATTATTGGCTTTTGACGCGCAGCCTAATCTTAGTTGGCCGCTCTTCTTCTAGTATAAAAGTACAGCATTCTGCATCCGCTTGCGCTCACATCTTCAAACCCCGCTGGTAAAGCATTGCACCCAAGGTCATCCAAGGAGCAACCCATAAGCAGCCGAGTCCTGCATAGGAGCTGACCTTGAAGTATCTCCATCCGGTCAACGTTCCTGCAACGACTGTACTCCAAATAATCAATTGTTCCTCGAATGTCTTCACACCCCCTATTCTTCCCCATTGGATATTGAGAAGCGCTAGTTTTAAGGTAAGCAGAGATAAATATATCGTTGTGGAAGTAAGGCGCACCAGTAACAGCCAAAAGGCCGTTGACCATGTCCCAGGCGGTTGTTGCAGTGGCCTTACCAAGAGCGTGCTTGGCATCGGATGGAATCTTAGCCACTGCAGGGTCGACTTCTTTAATTCCAAAAACAATATGACCGGGTATCGACATGGCATTGATTGCAGCGGAAGCATAGTATAAAATGGTAGGGATGAAAGACATTGTGAACGTATCGAGCTAAACACTTATTTCAGGAGGATTGTCCAGGGTTTGGAGAAGAAATCATGCCATGAATTACTGGGTGGAGCCGTTGTATCAGAATATATAGTAAAATGAGATGCTGACAAGTTGCTAATTTACCTCGAGAGAAAATAAAGCCTGATCTTACGCACCAAATATATTAATTGGCACAGAGAGCTCATTGATGATCGTGGGTGGGTTGTAAAGCATGGGTGTGATATTCCACATGCCAATCAATTCTTGGCGGATTATAGGGCCCGATAGGGTTGGTCAGTGCATGTTTTACTAGAGTTCAGGATCTGTCAGACAGCGGTTAACTCCAACATACCATAGTAAACGAGATAATTAACAACTTTATATTTCAACAACCATGGCATATCTTGATTTCAAAATTTGCCTAAAGACTTTCCTAGCTATTAAAAGCAACTCTTAATTCCTAGCCCTTTAGTTGCTATTTTTCTAATATTACAACAAATTACGTAGTAATTTTGACCCTAAGTGTGAAATACATATTTCTTAGTGGAGATTTCAACTTAGGGTTCACTAATATACTTGAAATCCTTTTCTAGTTAACCGGCTTCAAGAGTATATCCTAATATAATATAGTTGTTGGGATATAAAGTTGTAATTTATCGCATTTACTATGTGTTTTGGAGTCAACCGTTCGCCCCGCTCGCCCCGCTCACCCGTGGACTAGTTACGTTGGTAACCAACTAGTTAGTTAACGTTAACTCTTTCAAGCGCGCTGACAAATCATCCAATCCTTCCAAGGTTTGCCGTCATAAACCCTAAAACTGCTCCACTACGTCGGCTTGGAACTAGATCCTCACTTCGTGCCGGCTTCCCATAACATATAATTATAGATTCAGCTTGGTGATTGTGAGTCCATACGCCACATAGGGACCAAGGCGGTCTCGCAAGGGTCCGAAGTGAACGGTATTGTTATGTCTACCTGCACCAAGTCTAGCCTCGTACTTGTCTTGATCAACTGACCGCATAAAAACACGACTATGTCACACATATCACGGGTGAGCCTTATCGATAAGCGCGGGATCGCCTGTGATTGGTCTCTTCAATCGCCACACGGGTCTGCTCGATCTCAATCTCGTTTTCCCTGAAGCACCTCTTTAGACCTCTAATTGCAGCGATCGTGTTACAGCGGCAACCTGCAATACTTGACTCTATTCTTCCATTTGCAGCATATTACTACCCGAACCTCCAACTCTACAGGGGTGGATCGTGCCAACATCTCAAAAGGCTTTGAAGTTAGAACCCCGAACCCTAGGATAGCAACAACCCCACACCCCAAGATGGTTCGCGGCAAGGGATGCCGCCCCTGTAAACTACGCAGAAAAAAATGTGATGAGCGAAAGCCGGAATGCGAGGCCTGCGTGCGAAACGTCCTCGTTTGTACCTGGGGGTCATTATCTGACGTCATCCATCGTGTCAAAAACGAAAATGAATCCGTCCGCTGTGCAACCTTGACTGAATCCCGACTAGTCCAGTCCCCAATCAACAGATACAATCATATCGCAGGAGTGTTCCCCCAGGACCCGCATTCACTGATCCAAGGGCTTGGAAATCTGCATCCTCAACTGAGACAGAATGATGCTGGCTTCCTTTATACATTCTTCCTTGAGAAAGGTGCTCAGGCTATCTCTGTCTATGATAAACAGTCAAACCCTTTTATACATATTCTGATACCGATAGCTCTTCAGTCGGACATCATATTACACGCCGTCCTAGCTTTCAGTGGGGTTGTTTTTCTCCGGCGATCGTCTCAGCACGTTGCGCATACAGTGTGGACTCAATACGCCCAAACATTACGAAGCTTGAAACACAAACTCACTCAGTACATTCGGGGCGAGAAGGATCTTGCCGTTCATCTACTCTTCACTTCTCTCTTGTTATGCGCTCTGGAAGTCAGTAACGCTGACCGGCGTAACCATGCGTTTCTGCACCTTGTTGCCGCACAAAAAATCATATCTACAGCAGATGCCGACTTGCTCAGCTCTTCTCCCGCCTTCTCTTTGGCCGCTGAGCTTTACTTTTACAATGTGGCTCTGCTCTCTGGCTCACTTACCGACTTTCCCGAACAACAAAAGCTTGATTTTGAGCTTTCGTTTCGCTCCCTGACTCAGCATCGGTCCTCTTTTACTGGTGTTCTCTGTGGGCCGTCTTCCATTTTCCCCCTTATACCGGAAGTCTATAGCGTTTGCGCAGCTTTGTATGATGCACTTCTGGCCGAAGAGGATATTTCTCTCGTACATACATTCTCTCGGCAGCATCTGCTAAGTCGTGTCCTGTTTTGGAACCCAGGAACTGCAGACAATGATTGTACTCTTTGTGACAGAATCTATCAGCTTGCTCTATTGGCCCTTCTAGACATTCGTCCGGTGAATGCCGACAGGTCCGTGGGCTATACGTGCCCTGCTCGCTGTCACCTATACACTTCCCTTATAGGCATACTGGAGGCTTTACCAGTCGAGTCTCACCACACTACTATTCTTTGTTGGCCCTTGGCTGTGCTAGGTGCATATGCCGAGGAAATATCACACCGGAATCATATTCGCGACTATATGACAAGAATTGCCGACAAGTACCGCCTAGGCAATATGTACCAGATTATTGTGCTGTTAGATTATATATGGGTGCGCCCTAGTCTTCAGCGAAGAGGGCCTCGTTCTCTTCTAGTGGCAATGGAAGAGCTAGGATACAGGGTCATGTTTGTCTAGGGTTCGTTTGACAGGCTTACTCTATTTGAGGTCTACCAACCTCCCCCCCCCGGGGGCCCCCTCCACTACCGCAGGGTTCATGCAGGCTTGAAGATAACTGCGGATGTATGGTCATCAAAAGGATATTTACTTACCAGCTTTCAGGCAGATTGGCTCGACGCCTTCATTTCTTTAGACTACAGAAGTGTTTGCTATTCTATACTCTTTGTTGTTCCATGCCATGTGAACATATAGATCTTGATGGTAGAATAGCATAAATTGTAGAACGTAACAAAATTCCTAATGCGCTCACAAGACCCACGCTCGGCTAACAGGATGGCTTGAACTAATAGTAAGAACAAGAACTGGATTTGTCGCTCATTAGGCAAGAGATGTAGCCTAGACGTACTAAAGCTTAACAGTATAACTGCCGGGACTTCTAGTCAGCAAGAGTACGCATAGATGTCACTTGAGAACCACCGCAAATAGGGAGAAAGTAAAATTATGTACGGGTCAAAGCAGCGAGCGTACCCACACCGCTACAATAAGACTACCTGAGAAGACCAAGAAGACTACGGCCGTATAAGCGACTATTCTTGTATATCCTCATTCTCCAGCACAGGCATAGATATTGTATGATTTTATCAATAGCGTTGTTGATATCTACCAAGGAGCGGGCTGCACAGCCGGTATATGGTTCCTGGTGGTAAAAGATAAGCTTCACCGCGGACATTACCTAAACCTCTATACTAGGAAGGCCATATAGGATATGGTCTTCGAACGGAGTCATTCTCTTGGACGGGGGTGAGTTTTATCTGTGTTTTCTTTCTCGCACTCGAGCTCGTAGAATATGGACTTCATTTTGTATGGAAGCAGGAAGGGACGAGGGAATGTATTCCGGGCTGCAAACACGAGTGATCTGGACAGGTGAGTTTCCTATATCCAGCCTTAGGTCCTGATAATTGACTTGAAATACTGATATAATAAAATACATGGATTTAGAAACTAATAGTGCAAAAATATTAGGCAATATCTTAAGAATAAGAACAGTCAAGTAAGAAAGTAACATGAAATACTGTATGCAAACAGGAAACAATAGAAGGATCATAGGAAACGGGGCATATTCATTCGTTCGAATAACTCATGACCGTTTTGGTTTCTTTTTGTTTTCCCCGAGTTCCCCTTTTCTTTCTAGTCTGGGCAAGTTCAATCGCTTTCTATGCTGTGCCTTAGGAGCAAAGTCCACCGAATTCAGAAGAATCATAGAAACTCAGAGCAAAGATCAAGGGGACACGTGCAATTAATACCCGGCACAGCGTGACCAGCAACAACCGTGCTTGTGGGAAAAGACCCCGACGGAAGATATCTCAAAGCCTAGTGAGCCTCAAGACAACGACATGTCAACCGGTAGGAGAGAGAAGCCAATCTAGTACTAGTACAAGGGACTCTTGACATCCTGGACTCCCCGTCGGATGACATCCTCGACGCGCCAGCGAGGAGGAGAAATATTGTCAGAGCGCCTGCGATGCCATTCCTTCTCCAGCTCTGGTGGGGGAGCCGGCTGTTCGGCAGAAGGCAGTGCACCACCCGCGATACCAGTAGAGAATTTCAACTGGAGGACATTGCCAATTTCATCGCAAGCGGTCAGCACACGGTCAAGATCCTCCTTGGTGTGGGCAGCAGAGACACAGAAACGAGCACGGGACGAGACCAGCGGAGTGGCCGGGTAACCAACAACAACGACAGAGATCTTTCGCCGGAGCATCTCGTGCGAGAATGCAGGCATCTTGGCCGGGTTAAAGAGAAGGAGTGGAACGATTGGAGAATCGTCGTGGCCATACACTATAAAGCCAAGACGTTTCAATCCGAGACGGAGGTACCGCGAGTTGAAAGCCAATCGCTGCAATCGCTCCTCGCCCTGACCGGGAACGAGCTCACCGTTGATGATGCGCAGAGCAGAAGAGATCTGGGCAAGCACTGCAGGTGCAGGAGATTCTCCGTAGTAGACACCGGGATTGGTAGCACGAAGTGCGTCGATCATCACCTTGTCTGCCGCAATGTAGCCACCGTTGGCACCAAATGACTTCGTAAGTGTGCCCATTAGGATATCCACCTCGGAGGTATCGATACTGAAGTAATCACAAACACCACGTCCCTTGGGACCAATGGCTCCAATGGAGTGTGCCTCATCGACGAACAGGTTGAACTTGTACCGGCGCTTCAACTGCACAAGACCAGGAAGGTTACACATGGAACCTTCCATGGAGTAGAGTCCCTCGACCACGACCAGAATCTTCTTCCAGGGACGGTGAGTGCGGGGTTGTCCTTGAGAGATAGCCTCTCGAAGTCTTAACTCCAGGTCCTTCATGTCATTGTGCTTGAACATAGCAATGGAGGCACCAGAGAGACGTGCACCGAAACGGATCGAGGCGTGGTTCAGTTCATCGGAGATCAGGAGACATCCCTTCGAGACCAAGGCGGGGAAGATGGTTGCGTTGGTGCCGAAGCCCATGGAGAAAATCATAGATGATTCTTTTCCCACGAACCTGGCGACCAGATCCTCTACCTCGACATGCAAATCCTGTGTGCCGGACTCTGCTCGCGTGCTGGGTGCTGCAATGCCATACTTCTTGATGCAGTCTTCCGCAATATCCGCACAAGGGCCATCCGACTGAGCGAAACCCAGGTAGTTGTACGAGCTCAGATTCAGGGTGTCGGTAGTGGTACCCGTCAGGAAGAAGTGCTGGTTGTGGTCATCCGTGGCCCGATCGATAAGAGTAATGGTGCGGCCGGGAACACCAGTCACGGGGCGCTCGAAGCAGTCGTTGATGCGCAATTTCAAACGACGCACATAGAAGTTGTCGAAATCGCTGTTGAGAGCACCATAGCCATTGCGAGGCTTGAGATGGCGGTAGTGTTCCTCGCGGAATCGCTTGCCAAAGAAATCACGGACATGCCCGAAAGCGATTAAGATTAGGTAACTGATATAGGTGGTGAGCAGGTAATAATACGGCGGCTCGTCCATCACCGGCTCGGGGAAGACACCACCAGGGTGTCGACTGGAGTATCGGTGGCTGGGATGACCGATCGGACCAAACTGGGCATGTTGCTTGGCCAGCCGACGAGCCTCTTCAGGGGACGGAGGCTGGAAGAGTGTGGTAGGCAGCTCGTCCATATTGGGATTATCCGCAGTGGCTGTTGATAGAGAGATCGTCGGTAGGGACAGCGAGGCCAAGCTTATCGGCGGAGAAGAATTGCTAGGTTGAGAATGCCCACTCTGTACAGATTCTGTCTTTGACTTTGGCGAGGCCGAGAATAGCTGAGACAGGCGATTGGACTTGACCGTGGGGGCCTTGATGGAGATACCGCCCTTTCCCGAAGAAGGTGAAAAGGACGGCGGCGGGTTGGTAGAGGTGTCGTTGGAAGAGTTGCTGCTAAATCGACGAGGCATCGCAGGAGGAAACAGCGTTAAGTTTCGGCGGGTCTTCCTTTTTTCGCACGTCAGGATCGAGGGGCGCTTTTGGGTTGCGTCCTGATTGACTATTCAAGGCAGGGACTACCGGAGGGTAGAGAGTTGACGTGTTCGAGTGGGCTGTGTTTCTTGGGGACTTCGGTCTTCGGAGTCGTTGACAACCTCAGGCAATGTGTTCAATCTGGAAAGCGCAGCCAATTAGTTGATGGTTCTAGACCAGGCATCCACGCGACACCCCTGAGCCATGCTCCGTTCCCAAATAAAGCATACCCAGGAACTTTCCAGGTGATAAGTTTCACAGGTTGAGACGTACCACAAGGTACAAGGTTGATTCAAGGTAAACGGGAGCCGAATACTCCGAAAGGGCTTAAAAATTGCGAGCCCGTGGAATTGGGGGGGGGGGGGGGGGGGGGGGGGGGGAA
>CAJVRC010000892.1:72693-103353 GCA_911456345.1 Penicillium egyptiacum
AAGCACCAAAACGAGTATGTGGATGAAGAAGAAGAAGGAGAGTCTGAGAAGATAAATAAGAGACCTCCGTCTTTCCCTAAGCTGCGTCGAACCATGCGACCCCTGGGATTAATTAAAAACAGATGCAGTACAGTGGTAATACAGCGATAATTACATGTGATTGGCTTATCTTTCCTAGAAAGGAGGTAATATTACCACATCAATACCAAAGGTTTTTTTTTCCGCACTAAAATTTCGGAGCCGAAAAGGCCCAGAGCTACCTAAGAGAGAACGGAGTCCAGAAGTCGTCGTATTGTTAGTTCAATGCACAATTTGATCGGAATTATGAATTGTACAATCCTCGGATTATGTCCGGTATGTATTGTGCTGGTAAGAAAAGGCGAGAAAAGGTGCATTTCATCCTCATGCGGTATATCCGATTCAAAACCCTTCAGACCAGATAGTCACATTATCTCAATTTCTTCGAGGTCTGTGACAGCTACATCACAATATGTGACATTGAAGTATCCAACCCTGCAAGCCTTAACCGAGGTTGGATATGAAAACGGCAACGTGCCTGAGGCAACCGATGTCACTTGGTATCCAATGTGACATCCTCTGGAGTAACTCCATGGAATATACGTATGCATATCAGAGAACCTCCAATTCATTCGCAATCCACGTCCAGGGCGATTTTATATAAGAATTTGTCTTTCCCGTAGCCGCGGAGACCGGTAACTCAATACCCGATCACTCCCGCTCCGGGGTATTTGCACCATGTGACTTCTTGCCTTGTTCAACCTTGGAAGCTTTGACCCTTGCGAAGCCCTATCAGACCCTTCAAATCTGTTGGGAACATTGAAGTCTATTGCAACATTATTGGGGTTCTAGTGTGATAGATTGAACAAATCTGTGTTCAATCTCAATCTACAGACAGTCTACATACATCCTTCACCGCTCCACAGTTCAATCCCTCACCTTATTGTGTGCACCATTGCTACAAACATCATTAACTATGCCTCATATCGACGAAAGTGTTGAGCCGGAGGCCAAGGAGCTCTGGCGGCCCTCCTCTCCTGAGACAACCCAGATCTATGATTTCATGACTAAAGTGAACGAGAAGTACGACTTGTCACTGAATGACTACAATTCTCTCTGGAAATGGAGTGTCTCTGAACCGGCCCAATTTTGGGAAGAAATCTGGCACTATACGAAAATTAACGCCTACAATCCATACCAACAGGTGAGTAGTTCCCATTCGAGCCTGGATACATTATCTGAGACATGAGATATCCAATCCTAATCCGATCTACATAGGTCCTTGATTCAAAAGATGTGCTATTTCCTAGACCTTCATTCTTCGAAGGCAGCACTTTAAACTTCGCCGAGAATCTTCTGTATCCCGCCACCTCGCCGGATGAAGATTCCGTAGCAGTGATTGGCGCCACTGAAGCAGCACGCGAATTCATTTCGTGGAAGGAGCTACGAGAGCGAGTTCGACTTTGTGCAAACGCTTTGAAAGAAGCAGGTCTGAAGACCGGCGATCGCGTCGCTGGCTTCGTAGGCAATCATGCTAATACCGTCGTGGCAATGTTGGCTGCTGCCTCAATCGGGGCCTTTTGGACTGGCGTGTCACCTGACACTGGTGTGCATGCGGTCTTGGAGCGCTTGAAGCAGATCCAACCTAAGATCCTCTTTGCGGACAATGGCTCCTTCTACAATGGCAAGGTGCATAGCTCACATGCCAAGGTAAGGGAGATTGTCTCTGAATTGCCAGACCTTGAGCTTTTGGTGCTCCTTATCACTTCCCCGGAACTTGAAGTTAGCCTAGACGACCTTCGACCAGCAAATGGGAAAGCAAAGGTTTATGGCAATTTCGTGTCTGAGGTCAAGAACCATCAGGCGCCATTAGAGTTTGCAAGGTTGAGACCGGATCATCCCGTCTATATCTTGTACTCGTCCGGTACAACGGGGGCTCCCAAACCTATAGTCCATGGGTCTCTGGGCACATTGTTGCAACACAAGAAAGAGCATCTTCTTCACTGTGACATTCGACCTGGTGATCGCTTGTTCTACTTCACAACGACAACCTGGATGATGTGGCACTGGCTGGTATCGGGCTTGGCCAGTGGAGCAACAATCATCCTGTACGATGGCTCACCCTTCAGACCCTTTGATTCTGAAGGTGGAAAGGGAGAAATGGCCATGCCACGGCTGATCGAAGAGCTCCAAATTACCCATTTCGGTACATCAGCTAAATACCTCTCTCTCCTCGAACAAGCAGCTTTGAACCCGCGCAAGCATGCCCATAGGCCAGTGTCGTTGAAGAGCCTACGGGCTATCTTCAGTACCGGATCCCCATTGGCACCATCAACATTCGAATACGTTTATTCCTCTTTCCACCACGACATTATGCTTGGTTCCATCACCGGTGGCACAGACATACTCTCTCTGTTCGCCTCCGGCTGCCCCATTCTCCCAGTTTACAAAGGAGAAATCCAATGTCGTTCTTTGGGGATGGACATATCAGTGTTCGACTATGCTGGCAAGGATATCAGTGCAACAGGTGAACCCGGTGATCTTGTCTGCGTCACACCCTTCCCTGCCCAACCAGTCATGTTCTGGCCCCCGGGACCAACAGGGTTGGAGAAGTACCGAAAGAGCTACTTCGATGTGTTCGGGCCCTCAGTCTGGCACCATGGAGACTACGTGCGCTTGAACCCACAAACTGGAGGTGTGGTCATGCTAGGCCGCAGCGATGGCGTACTCAAGCCATCCGGAGTGCGATTCGGAAGTGCCGAGATTTACAATATTCTACTTAAGCACTTCGCCGACGATGTGGAAGATTCTCTTTGCATTGGTCGGAGGCGAGATGGGATCGACACTGACGAGACGGTTATTCTGTTTGTCCGGCTTGCTTCTGGCAACGAGTCCGGGATGCCAGCGGATCTCGCGGCACGCATTCAGTCCACTATCCGGAAGGAACTTAGTCCCCGCCATGTCCCTGGCATTATTGATGCATGTCCCGAGATTCCGGTGACTTCCAATGGCAAGAAGGTTGAGAATGCTGTCAAGCAGATTTTGTGTGGGCTTAACATCAAGATTGGTGCGAGTGTTGCGAATGCTTCATGTCTTGATTGGTATAGGAACTGGGCTTCGGAACACCCTTAGTTATTCAATCCTACATTATTAGAGAAATTGATGATTCATTGCTATTCGCTACGGGTTAAATCTTTTCAAGATTCCACATTCACATATTCATGAGTACATATTCGAGCCATGCAGTTCTTGGCCCCGGGGTAAGCGGACTAGACGCCTGCACCTGGGTAGCCCTGCTGCGTCCAGGCACGAATGGATGACAAAAGAATTGATAGAACACAGCTTCTTTTCAGAAACATTAATAATTCGACCTTCAAAGATTTAGTTATCCACTTCAATCTGCTATGTCACAGAAGAACATCTGGCCGTCCTCGGACCATGAAACGGATTAGCTAAGCATTTCGGATCGAGGCTCCATTACGATTCTTCGCCGACAACCCGTCCGAGCTACATCACCTCTTCCGGATATATTCGGTGACCAAAGAATCCCGAATTAACCAGGCTCTTGAATTGTACAGAATCAACCATCATGCGCCGCACAGCATTGCGGGCCATTGAGTCCGCGAAGCCATTGACACGAGCTCCTCGCGCCGTGTCAAGAGGCCTCTCTACCATCAATGACTCGGCCAAGGTAAGAGAGCCTCGTTAGCTCCTGCAACATAACGCTATTGGTAACTGACAAACCGTTTATTTATCTCAGGATCCCGCCGAACTAGAACAAATCACCACACTTCCAAATGGGGTTCGCGTCGCCACGGAATCATTACCGGGTCCCTTCGCTGGTGTCGGAGTCTACGTCGATGCCGGTTCCCGTTACGAAGATGAGAGCCTACGCGGTGTCAGCCATATTATGGACCGTCTAGCCTTCAAGTCAACCAAGGCGCGCACCGGAGATGAAATGCTTGAGATTCTTGAGTCACTAGGCGGTAACATTCAGTGTGCCTCATCTCGGGAATCGTTGATGTATCAGTCTGCCAGTTTCAACTCGGCAGTTCCTACCACGCTAGGTTTGCTTGCGGAGACCATCCGCGATCCCCTCATCACCGAAGAGGAGGTTATCCAACAGCTCGCAACAGCGGAGTACGAGATCGGCGAGATCTGGGCGAAGCCAGAACTCATCCTTCCGGAATTGGTGCACATGACTGCCTATGCCAACAATACCCTCGGAAACCCGCTATTGTGCCCGGAAGAACGGTTAGGCGAAATCAACAAGGCAGTAGTGGAGCGGTATAGGGAACTCTTCTTCAACCCGGATCGGATGGTGGTTGCGTTTGCCGGAGTGTCACACGGTGAGGCTGTTAAGCTCACAGAGCAGTACTTTGGCGACATGAAGTCGACGAATGTCAGCAAGACCAAGGGTCCTGTACTGTCAGGCAGTGGAATCGAAACCACACTGTCTGATTCCCGAGCGGCCGCCTACGAAGGCCAGGTGCCGACCGTTCCTTCCTTCACACCCTCATCGACAATCAGCAGCCCAGCTGCTTCCCAAAAAACACACACTTCGCTCTTGTCGAAGCTTCCATTCCTCAAGAACCTCTCTTCTTCCAAGAACGCTACAGTAGAGCCTCTCCACTCATCCCTGGTTGAGCCATCCGCGCTAAACCTCCGCCAACCTGCTCATTACACTGGTGGCTTCATTGCCCTGCCTTCGATTCCTCCGCCAGCAAGCCCCATGCTTCCTCGCCTGAGTCACATCCACATTGCATTCGAGGCTCTCCCCATCTCTTCGCCTGATATCTATGCTCTTGCTACTCTCCAGACTCTCCTTGGTGGTGGTGGCTCATTCTCGGCCGGTGGCCCTGGAAAGGGTATGTACTCGCGACTCTACACTAACGTGCTGAACCAGCACGGTTGGGTAGAGAGCTGCATTGCTTTCAATCACAGCTACACAGATAGTGGAATATTCGGAATCTCCGCATCCTGCAGCCCGACCCGGATCACGGAGATGGTCGAGGTCATGTGCCGTGAGCTGCAGTCCCTGACTTTGGACACTGGCTACAGCTCGCTGCAAGCACAGGAAGTCAACCGTGCGAAGAACCAGCTCCGTTCCTCGCTGCTCATGAACCTGGAGTCTCGCATGGTCGAACTTGAGGATCTTGGACGGCAGGTGCAGGTTCACGGCCGCAAGGTCAGTGTCCGGGAGATGTGTGAGCAAATTGAGGCCCTCACTGTCGAGGACCTCCGCCGTGTGGCTCGTAAGGTCTTTGGTGGTGATGTCCACAACGAGGGCAAGGGCACTGGTAAGCCTACTGTTGTGCTTCAGGAGGGCGAGTTGGAAGGCTACAAACTCCGGACCTTCCCCTGGGAGGAGATCCAAGAACGGATTTCCCGGTGGAAGCTTGGCCGACGGTAAATAGATGATTTTATGCCTCTGGACTCGCGTGGATGTCTCGAACATAAGGGTCATGTGGTGAAGTGGTTCGCATCAAGAGGATAATCTGTAATTATAGACTATGGCCAGCATTTCGACTCTGTAGAATACACCTCTCTTTTAAAACAGGTTTATATGAACACCTAGCATTTCCCAACTTGGCTTTCCGTTCTTTTATCTTTTCTATCCATTCACCCTTTCACATTTTCACAGACAATCCGTTCATACGATCACTAGCCAAAAGCAAATGACATCGTTGGCGGTGGGTCCAAGCTCCTCGCCGCTTTTCGGCAAAAAAGTCGGAGCGAAACCAGAGCGTCCTCCCATCATTCAACCATCACCTTTAACTAGACCCCCTTTGTCATTCTCATCCAAACCGCCCAAAATGGTCAAACTCACTGAAGTCGAAGACGAGCACTTCACCGACAAGCCCACTGCCCCCAAGCACGACGCTCTCCTGGTCTCTGATGATGAGGATGACTACTCAGACACTGGTTAGTACCGAATCCCGAACGCCCGTACCCAGACGGAACTCGCACCGCGCCATTGTTATTCGCATGGGAAATTGCTTCGATGGGAGGATACTGTGCTCCCTGAATTTCCTCCTATCAACCTAGTCCCCAATCCCAATCCCTCAACAACGCGACCTCGAAAACCCAGAAATAAACACATCAATCGCAAATAATCATCAAGAACGCTATCTAACATGGAAATCAATGAACAACAGACTCCGAGATCTCCGACGATGAGGATGTCGAGCTCGAGGCCGAGTCACTCTACGAGCGTGTCGCTGCTCTGAAAGACATGGTTCCCCCCTCCGCCCGCCGCACCGTCTCCAGCACCGTCTCTTCCATCACAGACCTTACCAAGGCCACCTTTTCGTTCAGCGGCAAGGCCCTTTGGGTTATCAGCACCAGTGCTTTCCTACTTGGTGTGCCATTCGCCTTGGCCTACGCCGAGGAGGAGCAGTACATCCAGATGGAGCGCGAGCAGGGAATGATCAAGGGAGCTAACGAGGTATGTGTCTTTTGTTCTCTTCTGTTTTATTTTCTTGGTTTTATCGAAAGTGCAACATCCATCTTGAATCCCTGGTTCCTGCTATCATTGCCACACTTGACACCGTGTACATTGCCTCGGGTATTCGCATCTCGGCAATCTTCAAAATTCTTCTCTTTCTCAGCACTATCATCGCATGCCATTCTCGCGGTCTTCGGCAAACTACCAGTTCTTGAAACGTTATACTGATTATGATTCCTACTCGCAGATGCTCACCCCCGGCTCCGAACCCGAGAAGGTGGCTCAACCCACTCTGTAAATTAATACCACTTCGGAAAGTAGAGAGATTGGCAAAGGATCCAGCGACACGATTATCGACCTTGAGACTTGGTGCCCTGAAAAACAGCACGCCCGAGCGGATGTCGGCGTGATTCCTATTAAGTCCTGGGATTTCCAATCACCTATTTTGGCCAGATCTCAAGAAACAGGACTAAAAGCACTCGGAAGGAGTTGGTTTCCGATTCTCGTCTTGGCTTGTTCGGATCTTTGTTATACTTCTTGTCTTTTTAATTCCCTTTTTCTCTCCTCGCATCTCTCATGCTTTCTGACATTTTGGCTCCGGCAGCTTATGCATGCATGTATTTGTACAACCCCAATCATCTTTCTTCCTGTTTCTCTATACCTTTT
This sequence comes from Penicillium egyptiacum, assembly GCA_911456345.1. Taxonomy (NCBI): domain Eukaryota; kingdom Fungi; phylum Ascomycota; class Eurotiomycetes; order Eurotiales; family Aspergillaceae; genus Penicillium; species Penicillium egyptiacum. The sequence goes on from CAJVRC010000892.1 coordinate 79,826, forward strand.
TTCTTCCCTCCCCATGTGCATGTCCAGGTAATGAAAACGGATGGGTTTGGTTATCTTCGCATTTTGTAGCCCTAGCCCTTTTACAGGTCCAGGAGAAGAAGGCCTACGAATACCTAGAACTGCATTGAATTAGATAGTAAGTAGGCTCTTGGAAGATAGCTTGCCATCGCTATGCTAGACCCACGGTCCTTGCCTTGGTAGGCTACCGACATGACTGGAAATAACGGAGTATGTGCAAACAAAGAAAAGAAAAGGGTATCATTGTAGAAGGTCTAGCACCGGAGAAACTTCGCAAATGGAGAGCGATGTCAGTGTCATAAAACTAGTTACAAGGGTCGTAGTGTTCATGGGAGTTCATGATAAAGCCATTCGAGGACATGTACTGAACCTCGGGTGAACTGGCTCTTCGGTATGATCATCTACTCATCCGTAGATAGACTGAATAAAGACAATTAGCACCATGGAAGTCCAGAAACGAAACACACAACAAGAACATACCTCTTTCTCGCGAGCAGACTTGAGATTAATGTGGAAGTCACGCCAAAGCTTGTCGACTTCACCACTTCCAGTCATACTGTCGAGGACATCATTCGCATTTCGCGTCTTCCGCTTGACGCTCATATTATTTCGTCGAAGGATCTCGTGATCATCCATATGGCCCGTACGCTCGAGGAAATCGATGACCCATTCATTGAGATGGTAACGCCAGTGGGTGAGGGTGTGGGCGAGCTGGGCTCTCGCCTTGCATTGTCTGTTGAAACAAAAAGAACCGGTTAGAGGGTGTGCTCGATTGAGATGACTGTCCAATCCGCACTTACTTTCCCAGGAAATACCGGACATTTTCCGGAGGAATGACATGGCCATCCCGGTCCCGATCCTTTCCATCGTGGTTATTGGAACCGTCGTCACTGTCATCGCTGTCATCATTCTCATCTTCCAGCGGCTCCAGCGTCTGCAGGGAATACGCCTTCCCGTAGAGCTTCATATCACTAGAAGCGGGATGTCCAGAGCGCCTGCAAGCATCGCAGGGATGGTTCTCCTCCGTGGGGAAGGCGGAGATTTCCATGTGCGGCCGGGCCTGGAGTGCATAGACGAAACTGGGATTCCAAACGGAGGAGATCAGCTGTGAACCAGCCCGACCCTTGACTTCATCTTCCAGCTTCATGAATGCCATCTTGTACATGTCGTCAGAGCGAGGGAAGGCCGGGTTCAGTTTGTTTTGCACCATCCAGCCGATGACGTCGCGGAAGTATTCCTTCGGCTGCTTATATGCATGTCGGGTGAACTCGAAAGGGATCTCCTCGGTGGGCACGCCGAGGTCGTTCACCTCGTCTTCGAGGACGAAGTCGTCTTCATACCGATCAAGGTTCTCGTTAGGGTCGATATCTGATTCTATGTCGCTGTCACCGTCGTGTTGCCGCCAGAGACCACGACCAGAGGGACTGGCATCGCTGCCAGGTCGTTTAATCTCCTGCACATCTGAATCGTATTCGTCATCATCATCATCTTCTTCTTCGTCGTCGTCTTCCTCCTCATCTTTCACACCAGCCCGTCTGCGCCGGAGGGCTTCAAGATGCTTCATTCTCTTGTCTCGAGCAGATTCGACATTCCGGCCGCGAGTTCGACTTTTCTTAACAACTACGCATGAATGGCATCAGCATAAATAAACGAGCCTCGTTTGCCAATTGGTTCCTACCTGAATCCTGAAGGTCCTCCAAATCCTCTGCGATATCAAGTCTGGCCTGTTCCGAGATGTGGCGCGGGTTGTGGGGAGCTTGGGGTGTTTCTTTCTCCTGTCCACGTCGAAGCCTCTTCACTGGCGAAGAGGCCACTGGGTCGTCCGAGTCATCATCATCACTTTTGGACACAGCGGCTGGCCTCGCTACCCTGAGCCTCTTGGCGGTCGAAGGAACCACTGACTCGTTTGAATCATCATCTCTGAGTATAACAGGCGAGCTTGAGGAACGACCACCTCGGGTAGACCTGCGCCGTCTGGCTACCGAGGCCACTGGCTCATCCGAGTCGCTGTCAATCCGTGGGCTTGCGGCCTTTCGCTTGAGTGTCCGACGCGGCTGGGATAGCTCCCCCGAACCTGACTCATTTATGTTCTCGGTTTGTGTCTTTGAGAATCGTAAGGACCGCTGTGATTTTCGCGAGCGGGATTTCTTCGCATCTTGCGGTTCGTCGAGCTTTGGTGGGTCGAGGTTTTCGGGCGGCGCGGCTTGCTTTCTCTTCTGGGAGGCGGGGACGATAGGCTGATCTAAGGATTCATCGCCCGATTGATCTTCTATACACAGTTGGTCTTTTGGATCTTAGCTTTCTAGTCGCACTGAGGATAGAGAGCATCACCGTACTCGCGGGTCTGTCATTGGACCTCTTCTTGGCGGGGAGCTTCGGCCGTTTCTTCTCGGGCGAAGTTTCCGGCTTGCTTTTGAGAGACTTTGGAGGACGGTATGTGCCCAAGCTTGGGTTGTCGTACGTGAGTGTCGCATATCGGTTGCTTTGCTCCGGGCTCACACCCACTGAAGGTGAAGCTGTGGAAGCAGCAAAGGCAAGTCGCGTCTGCTTTTTCTTTGATTTGCGGGGTGGCATTGCGAGTGGTCAAAATGGCAGGACAGAACGGATCAGAAGGCAGATTGTCGGGCTCATATAGCAAGGTATCTCACGGCAAACTCAAAGAAAAGATAATATGTTCAGAGAAGAATGAATAAAGCTTGAGTCAGTCAGATCAAAGTGGGACCTTCACTGTCGCGGATCGCGTTGGGAAAATCACGATAGCACGTGATCTGTATACTTACGGAAATGACCACTTCTGATGTGAGAAGCGGCCGCCTTTCTCCCGTAATGAAGGATATATTTCAATGATCCTGCAAATAGCATTATATATGTAGTTAATACATATTTAATTTAACCAGCAGAGCATATCACTTTACATATAAAAGTATATATGCATGTAATGTCTGGCAAAACTTGGCTTTCCCTTTTTAGTGCTCACCTCACCTCTTCCCATAAATGCCGAACAGGGGCGGCTTTGGAGATATTATCCCCCTATATAATAGCAGGCGTTAGTTAATCATGGTTTCACTTGCCGATAGAGATCTTATACCTTACAGATATACCAGGTTACTCGATTTTTGATGATACGTTCACCTATTTACGGCTTTATTCTAATAAATTGGATGATAGTTATTCTAGCCTTCGCATATCTCTCTTTCAAATGTTAGAAGAGGTAGGGACTCGACCCCAGCCCGCCCAAATATCGACAAAGAATTACGATATGTGAAGGTCCTTGAAGCATGGCCAATTGTGGATTAGTACGACGCCTTTCCCGGGTGGACGAAATGTTGGACATAAGCGCTATGGGATCTGTGGTCGACGTTCGGATATGGCGACGAAATGAAAACGTTACTTGACAGCATCGACGACTATCCATTCGAGGGGGTGTATTACGGACGAATCAAATGCCACATGCTGGTTTAGCCCATGCCAACATGGAGTGCATGGGAGATATGTGTGATTTGGGCTCCAATTCAAGGCAGCTTGAAGGGTGGACTGGCGTTTCGTTATTTGCAGGGAGATAATAGTTTCGGACCAATCAAGCATGGAGAATTCAGTTGCTTATACATATAAAACTCTCAGACGCTCTCTCTTAGCCTCCAATTCTGGGGAAATCGAAAGAAAAGAAATGGATATTTGGTCTACCTAACCGCTAAATACGAGATAGTGCCGGTGCCTTAGAAGCCGTGGAAGTCGTTAGGTTTTCTTAGAAGCACCGGGCAGACTACGTAAGTACCATCCAAGTGAACGGCATTCGCAGGCTATCCTCAACTCTGTTATCCAATAAAAGTAAGAGGCGAGGTCAGAAGGACTATAGGCCGCCCAGCCAGACTTTGAAACATCGGGTTCTTGGCAGGCGTATACTCCTTGATACTTCAATTTGAAAACATCTTCCACCAGCCTGTGACAGACCTGACAATGCATATGCAGGTAGTCTAGATTCAACTGCATCCTGCTCTTAAATCACATTCGCATACGCGGAATGATTCCTTAGACGTGTCATCAAGCGCCAAAGCCAACTGGTGGACGCTGGCTTTCTATTCAGGAAGGAGATAGAGGGTCGATAGACGAAGGATTCTCAGCATCCAACTGTTCCAGAACTACCGAGTCATGATTTAGCATTGACCACCACGATCCTTAAGAAACTGTTGTTGTTTTTGCAGGCGAAGGATCTTCGACATCGCGTGATTCATTTGTTGGGAGTATTCAAGCCATTATTTTTTGGGCCTGCTCTAATTCCAGGGCCGCTTTCTAACGATCGCGTTCTAACGATTCCAACTCACGATCGTTATGAAAACGCTTCACACACTTGCGACCACGACGAGTGCACTCTGCACAGTTTTGACTCTTCGAATCCATGAGACAGTCAACGAAGTTATTCGAGCAGTGCTCACACGGAGTATCGACAATTAACCCGTCGTCAAAATTGTGTTATACTAACGCAGCCCGTTCTTCTTACGTACCTCGTTAGAAATAGGCATATTGAGAAGGCGACATTACGGAAGAAGGAGAAAACCCACCTAGGGGTATCGCGGCTTTATAAGCCTCGAGGACGAAAGCCCTAGATATTATAGACATGCTAGTTACCAATCGATGGTAACCCTAGTTACATAGATAGGCCACCAAGAGCCAACCAACCTATCTATCATCAGATTAGGTGATCTAGGCCCATTAGAACCTATCGATCTAGGGCCGGTAGGATCACGTGACCTTGACTCCACGATCTACTCTAGGCCTCAAACCCGCCCGCAGACCCGCACTTTTGCGGGCGGAGGGCGGGTTATTTTCTTGCCCTCCGACGGCGGCCGTCTAGACATTTTGAGGGCCGACAAACATGACAAACATGGAAATCTGCTTAGATGCATAAAGTATGCAGGTTTCGGCGGTATTATTCAGTATTCTGTTTACAGCTTAGTAGTAGAAAAATTTAATAAAATAATCATATTACTATCCACAAGTCCTATATAATAGCTAGATTAATATCCTATAGATAAAATATAAAAATTAAAAGAGAGTTGTTACCTGGAAAGTATACACGATATAAGTACTACTATAAATATATATTTCTCTAACTTCATCTTATAGGATTAGCAACTTTAAAATTACTAACCACTACTTTTCTTAAAGAGATTAAAAATCTATAATAACACTATTACCTACTACGATTAATTATAATATAACTTGATTTCTTAAAATTTCTTAATACTAATAAAGAAATAGATTATAAAACTAATATTCAAACCAGAACAAGTGTTCAGTAATTTATTAAGATGATTTAGCAGTTTTATACGTCTAAAATTAGGAAAGGTCGACTTTTTTATGCAATGAGGGCGGAGGGTCGGGCGAGAGCTGGTCGTTACCCGCCCTCCGCCCTCTAAATGTTTTTTAATGACGTCTAATCTACTCCGCGGGAGTATATCCAGGAGTATATAGTGACTCTAATGCCTACCCCCCTGGGGTAGATTAAGGAGTAGGAAGCGAAGGATATATAAGGACACTCATCCATGTATCTAGTTTAGTTCTTCGTCTTCAATCATACATTATTACTTGTGTTTACCTTTGGATTACTATATGACTCTTTACTTGATTATAACTTGACAACACTCACGAATAGACCAATACCTCGGTATAGATCTATTCGGCGCTCTACCTGGCATCGTTCCTCGATAACCTTAAAAGGACCCACGCTGCAATAAGGCCTGTTAGGCAACAGTACGGTTGAGAGAACAGATCGTTGACATTGGAAGATTGAGAAGCATAAGGCAAGTATAACCCGGAACCCTTCTAACTTAACTGTGACCAGTTTGCAGTTGCGGCTTCCGTTGGGCCATTTTTTGAATGGCTATTTCCTCTTAGAGAGATTTCGGGATAACCGTTAATAACGGAGAATAGATCTGGGTAAATGTATGGAAGTCTTGTGGCATTCAACGAGCGGAAGGGTGAAAGACTCCCTGACTAGAAATCAGCTCACACCAAACCTGACGCGCCGTCCGTGACAAAGGGAAAAAGGAAAAGAAAGAAAGACAGTAGAAAGACGTAGAATTGAGATTTGGTCGCGAGAACTCACCAGGCGCAGATATCGACACGGAGGAGGGGCCTTTCCAGACGTTCAGCAGTATTTGAAGACAATATATAACACCGGTAGCCTACCAAGAAGGGTTGTCAAAATACAAATAGGCAGCTGATCAAGTGAAGATTTCTCTCTATTTCAGTGGTGAGGCACGCTAACGACCATGAATTACTGTTCCAACAATTTCTTCAAACGCAGCACCTACAGCGTCATCCCAACTGCCCAATCCACAACTAGTGCAACCACGAGCTGCAACACATCAGCCCGGATCGGAACGCATGTGGCAACTCAATGGTGGTGCCTTCTTCAGATACAGCTCACCGTGGTCCCCTTTCTCAAGTAATTCTCTCCTGTCCGGCACAGTCGGCGGCGAAATCATATATAGCACTGGGACGGACATAGCAGAAACACATCCAACAAGTTTAACCAACCGCGGGTGTGCGGACGAAGGGGTGGATCTGCAACGCGTCCTTTGGTGCTATATAAACATGACTACGATGATTCGCTGCCCTTCTACACGTTTACTTTGATGGTTGGCTTCCCCAATTGTAACACGGTCTCAACGTGTTGATTTATTCATCAATATGATAGACGAGCCTTATCCTCCTGCAACGGCCACACCGCTTGTCGCCAAATGAAAGCATAGAAATCAGCAGAGGTAGTTAAATACAGCAGTTCCAGAATTCTGGGAAGTATGCTCTCATGAAATCGTCCGTGAGAGGTGTCGTGATTCCCGGTGCTGTTTAACCCCGGTGACCTACTTCAGAGAGACCTCCCGCACCACTACACTCCGTAGCATGACGGAACCTCCACTTACCTGTAGAGCTAGGCCATCTGCTGTCTCATCCGGAAAGATAAGGTCGGAAATAACAACCTCCCCTTTCCCTCCAAAGACTTCCACAGAGCAGGTATCAACCAGTACTCTGATTCGGACCACCCCCGAGGCATCAGGCTGCAGAGGAGCGCTATGGACACCGCCTGCTGCAGCGTCATAGTATGTATCCCCACTAGCCGTTCGGTCAACTGACAGTGTCGCGGTGGACTGTTTGTACTGGATAACTGTTTGCTGTGATCCGGCCTTTCGAACTGCTAATGACAAAGCCGCGTCTGTTTGTGCGGTGAATGCAAGCTCGATATCCAATGCGGTCCCAACGACAGATGAGAGAAGGACCTGGTCGGGGGTAATTGTCTGGTTTCGAATAGTTGCTACAGGAGAGCCTACAGTCAGAAGTTCACTGACAGGCCACTGAAAAAAGGATCGCACAGAACCTGTCTGTTGCAGCGCCAGAGTCCGAGGGAATGAGAGCATTCCTTTCCAGGTATTAGTTGGTGGACTGGCTCCGTAGCTGTTTGAGATGGCCGCGAGGATCCGTCGCCCATCCGATCTAGGCACATTCTCCCAGCTCATCGCGCCGTCGAAATCACGCCCATAGTCAAGCCATAGCTTCGCAGTATCCACAGGATCCGGTTGAAAGGCCTTGCCATCAAATGAACCTGTTAGGGCGAAGACACCATTCCCACCAGCTGGAGACCCCTTTGCTGGGGTCAGAATCAATACCCAGGTAGTCTCGTCGGTGCCTTCAATAGGTAGCTGGAACATATCCGGCACCTCCCAGCCTGTGATATTTGACGGCAAACCTGATACCTGGGCTGTTCCAAGATCGCTCACCCACATCCAGTGCTTGGCATCGGTGGAGGTCCAGAAAGTGACTTTATCCTGCCCACCATGGGCAAGAATCATCACCCACTTCCCAGATGCCTCGTGGAAAAAGACTTTAGGATCGCGTGTCTCTAGTCCTCCAGTCGTATCATGGGGTGCTTCCTGCGCCGCTGAGATAATAGGGTTACCAGTGAACTTTGTCCAAGTCACGCCCTCATCCACGCTATAGGCAAGGCGTTGGTCTTGTGTGCCATTCGACGGGAAGTATCCCGTGTACCAGGCCAGACAGGGCGGGCTCTGAGAGGTACCCAACCCTGATGTATTTTCAGAATCGTAGTAGCTGGTCCCGGTGAAAGCCTCGACGCCGTTCTCGCTTGTTATCGCGATGGGCTCATGGGTCCAGTGGAGAAGGTCGTTGCTGGTTGCGTGGCCCCAGTTCAAGTTTCCCCAGACATTGGCGGTTGGGTTATGCTGGTAGAATAGATGCCAGACTGAGTCGATCTTGATGAGGCCGTTGGGCTCGTTCATCCAGTTCTTTTCCGGGGCGAAATGGAACAGTGGGCGATAGTCGTCGGCTAAAGCCTGGGTAGCAAGAAGGAGCAGAGTCGAAACGATCATGTCGACAATAAGATTGAGGCAACTGATTTAGAAGAGAAGACAGGATTGATTTGGCTGATGCACTCGATCTGCTGTCGAGTATTCGGGGTGTATATATCTTTCCAACTCCTTAACAACACACCCTCATTTACCTTCAATCTACGAGGCATTTACGCCCGACTACGTTTTGTATGGAAAGTCACCTCATTCTTTAGGAGTTTCAAGTAAAGTACCACAGGGGAAATGGAGATCTACAATGTCAACGTCCTTGAATCTGCGGGTCTGAGACGCATCCGCTCCACTTCGCGGAGAGCGTGGCATGTTCCGCGAGGGCTCCCATCGAAAAGGCAGGTACTCCTCCTAAATATCTGGAGACCCCGCAAATACCGAGACTCCATTATACCCCATTTGATGATTTCCTCACACCGACGTCCCGTTGCGGGGAAAACGGGGCTTCTGGAAACCTCCAGTGGTTGAGACTGTGGGCAAGAGGGCTTCGGCCACCACCACCCCGTCTCTCCGCGAAAGTCGTCTAGACGAAACTCCACTTCCTCATTTGTTGAATGTCCCTGAATTCGCGCCCGGTGAGATTGCTGCCTCCTGGAGCCTATATAACCCGAGCCCGGACTGGAAACCGCTACAATCACACACTCGTTCTTCTCTATCTGCGGATTACTCGCGACCTCCAAAGCCTCCAACCATGAAGCTTAGTACGGCCTTTCTATTGGGAGTCTCAGCCTCCAAAGCTGCTGCAGAAAGTCCCAGCAAGGCCTACACGGAACCCTATCGTCCCCAATTCCACTTCAGCCCTGAGAAAAACTGGATGAATGATCCGAACGGCCTGTTATATGATGATGGTGTTTATCACCTCTACTTCCAGTATAACCCTGGCGGTGATACGTGGGGTGCAATGTCTTGGGGCCATGCAACAAGCAAGGACTTGGTGCATTGGACTGAACAGCCTGTTGCTCTTGAGGCTAGGGGGTTCCCGGATAATATCACTGAAATGTTCTTCTCTGGAACGGCTATTGCCGACGAGAGAAATACTAGTGGGTTTGGTCGCCAGGGAAAGGTACCCTGGGTCGCTATGTATACATCCTATGTAAGTGCCCGTTATCTGAAATACACCTGAATTATCAAATTTTTATCGAATCATTCTAACGTAATGTAGTACCCAACGGAGCAGACACTGCCAAGTGGGAAGCACGTCCGCACAAATCAACAGGCCCAATCTATAGCATATTCCCTCGACAAAGGGATGACATGGACCACATACGACACCGCTAACCCCGTGATCCTGGACCCTCCTGCTCCATACCAAGATCAGTTCCTGGAGTTCCGGGATCCCAGTGTCTTCTGGCACGAGGATACTAAGCGATGGGTTGCAGTCATTAGCCTTGCGAAACTACACAAGGTCCTTATCTACACATCACACGACCTCAAGGAGTGGGACTTGGCCAGTGAGTTTGGCCCAGCCAACGCTGTTGGTGGTGTCTGGGAATGCCCAAGTATTTTCCCGCTATCTCTCGACGGCGGAGCGTCTAATAAATGGGTTCTCATGCTTGGTCTCAACCCCGGGGGCCCTCCAGGCACCGTCGGTTCCGGCACGCAGTATATCGTGGGGAATTTCAACGGCACTACGTTTACCGCAGACAGGGACAGTGTCTATGACGGGAGTGGTCCCACTGATGGCGTAATTTTTGAGGACTTCGAAGGCGACGAGACCCTTGCTGCTCGCGGCTGGACGACTACCGGTGATTTTGTCGGCGCGTCCCCGGCAAAGGGCACCCTCGACGGACAGAACACGGTAACTGGATTCAAAGGAAAGCAGCTTCTGAACACATTCCTGACGGGCGATGCCACAACTGGTACTCTCACCTCTAAGCCCTTCGACATTTCACAGAGGTACGTCAACTTCCTCGTCGGAGGAGGGAGCAATACCGACAAAACCGCAATCCAACTGAAAGTCAACGGGAAGGCCGTCCATACCTCCGCTGGGTCCGACAGCGAAACACTTTCGTGGCAAAGCTGGGACGTAAGCGCCCTCCAGGGAAAGAGCGGTACTATCGAGATTATCGACAACGCCACCGGAGGCTGGGGCCATATCAACGTTGATGAGATTTCCTTCTCCAACACGCGCGCCAACAACCAGATCGCTAATTGGCTCGACTGGGGCCCAGACTTCTACGCGGCGCTCGGGTGGAATGGTCTCCCTCAGGATGAGCAAACGGTTATCGCGTGGATGAACAATTGGCAGTATGGAGCTACCATCCCGACAGACCCCTGGCGCAGTGCAATGACGGTTCCCAGGCACCTTGCGCTAAAGACAATCGGTGGCAAGGCCACATTGGTGCAGGGTCCAGCGGGAAAGTGGGAATCAATCACGCACGGTGGTAATGCGTCCACGTTCCCTCGCGTGGATGGTGTGCGCGAGCTCGGCTGTATCGGAAAAGCGCTGGAGATTGACCTGACATTCTCCAACAGACAGCCATCCTCTTCAAGTGACAGTTCCGAGTTTGGAATTGCCGTCGCCGCAACCAAGGACTATACCCAGCAAACGCGAGTCGGCTATAATTTCGGCACCCAGGAAGTTTTCATTGACCGGTCACAATCGGGAGACATGTCCTTCGATGGTACCTTTGCGAGTACGTACTCCGCGCCTTTGTCTCCTTCGGCGAACGGGACTGTTTTCTTGCGGGTCTATGTGGACTGGTCAAGCGTCGAGGTCTTTGGGGGACAGGGTGAAGTCACGATCACCAGCCAGATTTTCCCTTCTACTGAGGCTGTGTACGGTCGACTTTTCTCTACTGGTGGTGCAACGAGCAATATTAAGCTGGGGGTGAAGGAAGTGCATTCTACGAGGCGGTAGGGTCTTATAGCAGTTAAACCGGACTAAATTGGGGTTTGAGCTCTGGAAACACTAAGCGCAGACTTATAACAGAATCAAGAATAGGAAAGTTTTACTACGACTCGCAGCGCAAGAATAAGTAATTCCTACCGAGCAATTGAAACCACGTCGTTTGAAACCATGGAATATAAGAAATTCGATGCAACCACGTAGGATACTCAAGCCCTCTGTTGAATCTTGGTCCCCTCCAATCGAGCCTTCAGTGACTCCCGCATATACTGCACAGACGGACTCAGCATACCCGGCCGGTGCAGAGCATCAACTGACGCGTCAATATGGTCCCAGAACTGCGGTTGGCAGAGCAACCGAAGACAACGCACTTCCAAGGCCCTAATTGCGGCAATGCATACGATGTATATACTAAGCGCGGTGCGTAAGTACAGCTCCGTGACAGAAAAGAAATAACGGCAACTCCCAGCACATACCTCGCACATAGAAACCAGGTTTTCGGCAGACATACTCGCAGAGCGAGGTTGGCTGAACCGAGGAAGTTTGTCACGGATTGGAAGAACAGCGGCGCGTAGGCTAGCAGCTCGGGGTCTGCAGAACCATTGATGATGATGCGGTATATTACCGGCCAGTAGATTGACACTTCATACAAGTGATACTTAGCTCGGCACATGGCACCGTCGATGTACTCGCTGGTCGGTTCAGAGGGCGAGTCCGGTGCAATACTTGAGCAGAGCATGCCTAGGGCAGACTCTAGAGGGTGACCGGGATCTGGAATTTCCCCGCTAGCGCTCAACTCATCCATTATGGAACTGGTGTATTTGTTTAGCACTGTTTGTAGTTGTATCTCCGTAGAAAAGTGGAAAGGTGTTTCCGTTGGCGAGTAAGCTTCGCTTATGTGTGAGCCGTCGGACGAGGATAGTCTGGAGGGTGAATGCGAATCATCGAACCAGTCCCAGAGATCTGTGTTTGCCGGTAAGGGTACCATAGCCAAGTGGGCACGCATGGTTCTGCCTATAGACGATAGGCTTAGGTGCATAGAAAGCTCGCTATATCCTTGTTAGGGCTTTCAAAGCGAGGCGGTCAGCTTGGGCCAACCTTTCTATCATGTGAATCGTCCAATATAAGCGCCTTATAAGCTGCGATTTGGGAGAGCTTTGACCCCAAAGAGTGCTTCATTCCGTTAGAAAACGCCTGGGCAGCTTGCAAGAAACGACGCGGTAGGCAGTCCAAACGAAAGTGTACCTTTTGAAAAATGGTTGAATCTTTAGGAACGCGCTTTGTATATAATCATACGCTTGTCTTGGCTTGATCAGGCATGCAGAGTACAGGCTGAAAAGTACCAAGCACTGAATGCTTGTCACGCTGCATTCCTGAATGACTATTGGGAGCATAGACGAAGCGGCCTCGAAGGGTGAGGATTGGGTGTAGTCATGGCTTAAATGTGCAAGTGACGCGACAAGGAGTGACAAGCAAGACATTGCAGAGGGAGGGAAACCGGCAGCACTCGACTCGCGAAAGTGAAGAGTGAAATCTGGATGGAGAACAGGATACCACTGGTGCGTGTGGGCGTGAAACCTGTGGAGAATACTAGTAGTCGTCAGTATGCATCAATCTGTTTGCTCATTCGTATCAGACTGACAGATCAGCAGAACCGACAGGCCTACGCTCAGCCGAATACTCAGTTATCTGTGCAGAGGAACGCTCCAGCCGGTACAAGACACATGCTAGATCTGACGGTAAACCAAAAATCTGCATGAGATGAGCAGACTTGATCACAAGGGGAGGACAACCCTGTGGAAGAGCAGACGGTGTGATATTGTCACATAATGTGACGTGATGCGATGGCGGCTCCACTAGTGGGGTGATATACTCCAGTCTCTCTCGGATGTTCATGAGTTCCTGTACCAATCTGCCATGTACTTAGCCAATGCAAGGCCATCAGGAGAGGAAGGACTTGCTCTGATGGTTGAGAATCCGGAGGCTGTTCATATACACACTGCACGCCTTGCGAGACACAGAGTGAACAATTGGGTCTGGCTCGGTCACATCGCCTCCTGCGCAGGCGACAGTGGTTGCAGACTGAAAATGCGGATCTATATGGGAGCATTTCCAGAGAACCATACATGATCTGGGGATTTCAAAGGTATGACGCTGTCACTTTATGGCGAGTGAGATGCAACTGTCATCGTGTTCCAGAATACGAGAGGAGATGACAAGCATATTTGAACCCGCGGAAATACTTGTAGATTGTTGCCCAACAGGTTCGGTGCCCTTGCTGCTGTTGACTAACAAGATGCGGTTTAGTTCGCCAGTTAGCGATTCTTATCGCGCCACTAGAGAAGACAATGTTACTTCCGTACTATAAATAATGCCCCTATCAGATGCGAGTACCTGTGCTCCACCCGTGGACCCTTCTTGGAGCTGATTGGTGATACTTATCATTGGATCGGTTTAGTTTTGCGAAACAAGCCAATCACAGGTCGCTAAAGCAGCAATCGCGGGGAAGCTCCTCCCTCTCCGCGAAGCCATCGGTGCCCTGTCCAGTCACGATCCAAGAACGGTGCGTCATTTCTGGGTCTCTGGCTCCCTTCTAGAACTTTGTTTGAAGTAACTTTCACTCGAACGCTCTCCAGATTTCCCCATAGTCCTGAAATGCGGAGTGAGTTTCGACCTCCTTCCCCCGCTCAAGAGGCTATATATATATTCCAATGAGCGCTCATGTATAAACGTTCCTGCGTCTCCCTTTTGTTACCCCTATCCCCTCCCCCGACAGAATATGACCGAGACCTCATTATGCGAGCTCCGAATATTGTCCGGGCGGGCCGTCTGACCCTTTCGAGGAGAACTGTTCAACGCCCAGAGGATGACCCTGCTGCGTTGGTCCTGGAAGCCTGGTCCCAGGGCCTCATGACGGGCTCACTGGTCATCATGGCGGCGGTCACATTTGCAAACATGCGGCCGGGCGTCTTGCTGCACAAGCTGATTTTACTAGAGGTAACTCCCAGTACCTTCAATGTGAATAGTACCTGCTAACCGGCGAACTTCTGCGATAGTTGATCTTGGCCACCGCTCACGGAACCTTTATATTTGCGCCAAACCCTGTATATGGATGGTACTTGGCCTCAACCGCAATCGGATTGATCATATCCTGGTCCCTACACAACGTGATTGCGTGGATGAAGAATAGGCCCTTCATGAGCCGTGAACTGTCTCTCTTCTATATCGGCACGATTGTCCTGGCCCAGCCCTACTGGGCGGCCGAGATATACGCCAACTTCGCCTACTTTAACAATATCAGTCTCGTTGCGTACGAAAAGATCCGTCCATGGGAAGCACTGTTCCGGTAGAGTACCGTTCCATTGTTGCAACATCCTCTTGATCCGTGATCCTCTCTCACTGACGTATACTGCATTCCCAGCGACCCCTGGTGGATTTACACAACCTGTAATCTCTTCTGGGTGGTAAAAACACATTACAACTTCGGACTCATTGAGCTGGTGCGCGAATGCCCCCGCTTCGGCCTCATGCTGGGCTCAATGTGCCTCTCTATCCTGTTCAGTGTCGCCGACGTCCTCAGCGTTACTGGCGTACTCAGCGCTGCAATGCCCACCGGAATCAACCCTTTCTGGAAGGTGAGCCCCTGTGTGTCAACCTCTCGTTGCTCTCAAGGTCCGGGATTAACAAGCGGTCGAGCTCTTCAGCTATGTTTCATGTTCAAATGCCTCTGTGACACTATTATTCTGGACGACTTCAAGACCGCACTTGACAAGCTTAGTACTAGATGGCTCGCGCGGAATGGAATGCACACAATAGGTCAGCACTCTCCTTATTTTCTTCTTTACGGCCTTGATCACCTGCATCCGGAGTCTAAATATCCGTAGACTTCAGGAGTCACCCGACTTTCACAGATGAGCGTGCTCCGCCCAATGCTGACGATAATATTTCCTTGAAACACCCTGACAGCGCTGTACATATTGCATGAAGGGAAATTCTTTGCTTTGAAAGGCGACTAAGTGGCTATGTACCCTACAATATACGAGAGAGGCTTGCGTAATACCCATAAAATGTACTACTCTGTCCCCGCTGGTCCCCGCTGAAGAGTGGCCGAGGAGTCAACGTATGCATTTCGGTCAGGGCGCTGCAATTTGCTCTAGGCTCTTGTCCATCACCAGGAATGTCCTCTAGGGTATAACCTTCTTGCCAGGAAGGACAGCTCATTGGACACTAGTTAGACCCTAATGCGGAGGCAGGCGACTAAAGGGATGAAATCTGCATTACGGAATTAAATCATGCAAGCTAGAGGATGATCCGTGCCCAACATCCACGGCCCACGAGTCATCATTCGGACCTCTCCTCTCCGGGGCACCGGGGAGGACCACTGATATCTGCCCACCCGCCAGCCACTTTCTGGGAAAAGGACCTTCAGATCCGACGGTCGACTCTCACATCACATACACTGAGCCTACCCCACTCCCGTTGCCCGATACTATCAGGACTTCAAGGTTGTAGTGGCTGGCCAAGTATCCACTCGGTAAGAAGAGGGAATGCCCATTCGATGGTTATTCTTACCCCTTCCCGCTCCTTCCCCGCCTTGATGAGATAGAGATGTTCTTCGTGTGTTCTGGAAGCATGATGCCATGGGGCAGGGCACGCTGTAACGTACACAAAGGGGTAGCTGAAGTACGCCGGTGGAGTTTTCCTACCCAACCAGGGACCTAGAGGGACGCTCTTGCATCAATCATAGTTTAAAGCTGGAACTGTGGTCTGGTTCCACTGAGCACATCCATTGCCATAATCTCGCATACCCTTTTATTATGGAATGTACACACCCCTGAGGCATCCACTTGCCAGCAAGGGTGGCCCACCGGCATCAAGCAGACAATGAATATAGATCATGACAGCCGGAGACGGCGCAGCGCGCTGGCGTGCAACACATGTCGAGCACGACGGACGAAGTGCGACGGGCATCGACCCAAGTGCTCTTTCTGCATTAAGCGCAGCAAGGACTGCTTCTATCAGGAGCCCCAAGACCTTGCACCATCTCCGTTAGTGGAATACCTCATCGCGAGCTACTATACCGATCTGATTTCTAACCGTATCCTAGCCAGAAGCTGGAGCTATCGAGGATATGGGAGCAGCTAGAGCGCATTACTATAGTAGTACAGGGCCAGTCTCTGAAAAGCTCTCCCTCGCCTAAGGCGCAGCAGTTATCTCGTTCCTTAACAGATCGTGACGCGTCCACCGGGTTTCCGATAATGGTAATCCAAAATACAGCATTCATGAACCTCCTTAGCCTGGATCAATCCCTACCTGTGTTCCTCGAAGGCCTGGAGCGCGGAAGACCAGAAATAACTCCTCAGCCACCTAGAACCCCCACTGTGATGATCGATCTCCAGCACGCGTCCATGTAAGTCAAAGCAAAGCAATCACTCTTGGGAACAGAACGAGTCTGACATCAGCTTGCTCTCCGATTAGCCTTCACAGCGCATTTATGGAGCAAATCTACATCTGGTACCCAATTCTGCATGCCGAGTACACCGAAGAGTTCGTCCAGGCAATAACGTCCTATTTCCCGCCCTCAGTGGGGTCGTGCCTCACTCTTCTTATCTTAGCTATTGGATGTGTGGTGAAGTGCGAAACCATCATGGACACCGTGCGGAGACGCCCGGAGGCGATATACATACAAGCGGCTAAGGAGATGCTCCCATGTGTCTTTGCAAACAGTAGCCCGCGCAGCGCGCAGTGCCTGCTCTTGTTCGGTATATACCACCTTTGTTGTGCGCGACCATGTCAGGCGCACGACTATGTGGTGATGGCATCGTATAGACTGCAGAACTATTTGATAAAGTGAGCGAATGCATAGTGCGATAGAAACGGGAATGACTGCTGAACATTGGGGTATCACAGTGAGTTAGGCGCCGATGATGTTACTACAGAAGCATCAATTTTCCGAAACTGCTTCTGGTCAGCCTTGTTGATTGAAAGGTTTCACCCCTCCTCGACTGTGCCACCTGTTGAGAAAATAGAAAGTCACGGCCAGTCACCCACCTGGGAGGAAGCTAACCGCTTTATAGCGAAATCAGAGTCCAACTGGACCTCGTCGACAGTGGAATCTGGAGCGTGGCTTCATACGCCCCAGCCCTAGCAAGCTCAGCAACCTGGACCTGGAACCAACCACAGCCTTTCGAGTCTCCCAATAGTACAAATGGTACAAGCGACAGCGATAGTGACCTGTCCTACTTCGTTGCGGAGATCGCTATGCGCAAAATGCTACGGCGCTGCACCTGGTCGATCAGCACTCTGTCCCAGGGCAGTCACGTCTACGCGCCCATTGTCGCCACCGAGCTGGAGCGCCAATTAGATGAGTGGCTGCAGATGCTGCCAGAGCCGTTATCATTCCGCGCTTCAAGTTCATGCATCGGCAGCTCGTGGCGGAACTCAACGCGGGGCGAGTTCCTGCGCACGCAGTACTACGCGTTCAAGGCGTCGATCTACTGGCCTGCGGTCTATGAAGCACTCAGTGCAGGGGAGGCAAACGACGACCTCCGTCGCCACTGCAGTAAGTTCTTTACTAGCTATGCTGAATTTGCTACCAGTGCCGCTGCCGCTGTAACGGTCTGCAAACCGAATGTCTGGACTTTATATGCGAGGTGAGCGTGGCATCCGTATTATCCCATTGCGACCGGAAAGACAGGCTGACCTATTTTGGGGATGTAGTGTGTTTACCATTTCGATGGCGACGTTGGCAGCGCTTGCAGAACCGTGTCTATCTGAAGTAGCAGTCCTTCCGGGGGTTGCCCGAGGCCTCAAAATGGCTGTTGAAATCTTCGCAAATGTGGCGGACGTGAGCCCCTCGCTTGGGGAAATGAGTGTGATATTGAACGACAGGGTCTTTCAAGGCAATGTTGCGGCGATTTAGAAGCTAGCCATATACCCCACGTAAACCTAGAGGTCTTGGTGGTCAATATTATTTGTTGTTTCTGTCCACTGCCCGGCTTGCCGTGTAAACTGTAAAGCCTTCGGAAGTCAGGGCTAGTCTCATGCGGTGGCGATGCAAGCGACAAATGCGTCGACGGTGTAGAATTCAATACTGACTAGCAGTCTCCACTCCCTCCTGGAATGTGTGATTAGTATTATTGCTGCGCCCGGGCAGCGCTTAGCTGACGGTGCATGACCGAGATGTCGCGGAGAAATCCCCACATCTCCGCGACGTCATCGTTCGGGACCAGACACTGGAGAAACTGGGGCATCGGAATCGGGCGTATCTCTCTATCTCTCCTCGCCAATCGATCTCGGGCACGGTACGGAGAAATTAATGAGGGGAAGCTCTCCGCGAATGGGGCGTTTCGTCCAGGACCTTTTTTTTGAATCCGTCCCACTAAGCTAAGCCAGTGGCCTCAGGAAGCTATATCGCATTGAGGAGAAGATCACGCCTTAGTCGATTTAGGTCCGTAGGAGTGACTATTCTAAAGACCGAAAGATTCTCTATAATCTTGCTCAATTCGAGAGTCCATGACTCCCCTTCTTTGGTTTTACGGTAACAACTTCCTTTATAGTAGCGTGGCGGTGTGGCCTCTAAAGGCGCCATAAGCTATCCTATAAAGCATCAATAAATTCTCGTGCAAATTCAGTGTATACATTGTTAGAGCATCAGTTTAAAAGCGAAGGGATTAGCGATGAACAACCAATCATGTAACTGTCTTTCCAGCCTGTAAAATACCATAGGAAGAGTGGCATGGGTCAGCCAAGTGCATCCCTCACCTGGAGGAACCCATGGACCTCGTGGCTGCTCCTTACTTCAAGCCCTCGCTGGTGGATAAGAACACCGCCGGCATCTGCGCTATAGCCGGTACCACATAGATTAGTGGCGAGGACGGGGACACTAAGGGAATCAATGTGATGTTATCCATGTCGACGCGGCGGTTTTGCCGCCCACTCACCCAGTACGACCTGGAGTGGGACTACTGGGGTCCACGGTGGTCTCAATCAATTTAACGCTTTATAAAAAGCTAAATATCACAATAATAATGAAATATTGGAATCATTGAGCTATGCTACATACATGAGTGTATTTTGACTTCCTGATCAAATGCATACTGGGCTTGCACTCAGGGCCAGTCTCAGCCTGTGAAAATTGAAAAGGGCCATCGGCATTCCTTGTACTACAAGCAGATAGTCCAATATTTTAGACAGAACCGAACTTCCCGAGGCCTGTATAGGTAAGCAAGGTGCTCGTCCATGGGTTGTGGTTGCATTCGACCACCACTGAATGGCTGGAACCAAGTGGGATTTATTTCCAGCCAATAGCATGATGATTTGGCAATTAACTTTAAGATATCGTGGCCTATCGCTGCCAAAGCAGTATATGGATTAAACAGCACACTCGAGTAATTTTTATATTTGCTACCTGATAATCAATTGTGTGAGTTAATTTTCATACTTCTAGCTAGATCCGTGGTCTACCAGAACCATAATGAGCCTCAATTAGGGATAGGCAAACGATTTATATTCCGTGTTGCAATCCCAGTAGAAATTATCAATTTCAATTCCGACAGTCTCGCAAAATGCCCTGCGAATATGAGTCATGTTTAAGCTGCGGCAAATATCCATCGCAGGGCTCGTTTTGCCCGGATACCTGCAGTTATCTCTTGATGCAACAATCTCCCTCTGCGTCAACCCCAACTTCTGCTAACGGATTCGCTATATCTTTCGCTCCGGCTTCATCTACTACCATGATGGAACCGAAGCGTCGGGGCAGATCGATTCCTCAAATAGAAGCTCCCTCGAGTGCAATGGAATGGTGCCAACCCGGTCAAGATGTCTCATCGAGTATGAATGTATCGATAGAGAATCAACGTTTTCTTAAGACTAATGAGAATTGAGTTGATAAACTCAGGCTCATGAAACGACAATTGTCTCTATAATTCTATGAACTATTGAATAATCGAATTAAGTGGTAAGCACAATCATGTGTCAAGCGGATGAATGTCGCTCAGGCAGAAATATGAAAAGTAACGACTGGAGTTAGATGTCATGCACAAGATAAAAAGTTATTCCCTTCGCACGTAGCCCACGTAGCCTGTCAGCCCGGGGCTCTTTGGGACTAATATCATCGGAGGGATGGGCTCGAAAAATACGAAAGCAAGGCGAATAACGAAGCGTTATAACGCCATTCCGATATTAGCAGGCTCCTGAAGTTTGAAAGGAAAAACGCGAAAAATACCACCGAGATACTAACTAGGTATTTCTTGGTGTGTATACGGACGAAGCTATCTATTTGAGAATTTTCTGGCTGGAGATTTAGGTGCTGATAAGTCGGGAAAAGGGACAAATCATTAAGCAAATGGGTATATCTTCATATTCCTTCTTGTTTTGATATTCACGTATGAATCCACTGATGCGGCACGAGCGACTCTCTTCGAGCGCTTTCTGGAATTTTTTTGGTAAAGCAAGCCAAATCTGGGCAGAGCGAAAAGAGACACTCTGATGATTGAATTTATGCTTAGGCCAGAATTGTCAACCCGTTATCACCTCTCTCTCACCCATATCACCCGCACTCACTACCCCTGAAGTGCCACTTGGGCGACGGCGCATTGGTGTATTGGCCGTGCAGAGAGAGAGTAGTGGCAAGGAAAAAATTAAAAATTACAAAAACATACAACAGTGAGGATTCGCTGGTGGTCACCCACCCAACTACTAACTCACCGGCGTGTGGCTTAAGTACGGCTGAGCGGACGGGAAGCCCTGTTTTCCACACCCTATGGTCGTATGTATGAGTTGATGTGTAGGAGAGAATAATAGAATGTGACGGTTAGAAGTATTAGCCTTGAAAGAAGTTAGGGTAAGTCGACGTACGAGTCTATGTCATAGTGCTTTCAAATTAGTGGGCGATGGTGCTGTGGGGATCATAGAGGCCTGGCGAAGATATCGGCCTAGTCACCCTTTCGACCGAATCAGTGCCTCTAGTTGAGGGAATGTATGTTCGATTAAGAGAAGGACCTTGAGATTCACGCCTAGCTACAGTTTTGAGAGCTGCATAGAGGCTTTGTTTGTCAGGCTTCCACTAGCTATTGACGATCGCGAGGAAGAGCGCAATAATCCAGCCGCCCGACAAATCAGCCCATTCTGTCACCCAAGTCTTCTTCTCTGTCGAGAGCCGGAAGTCCGAGACCGTCTCATATTCATCGCCCGTGATGACACTCAGGTACGCCTCTGCGTATAGTTAGAAATGATAGACCATAATAGAATATCCCGAGTATTGCTTGGTAAAGGTCTATACTACCTACCTTCGATCAGAAGCTTCGTAGCCAGCAGTTGGTGACGATTTTAAATTCCATTTTTAATCAGCATAATAGCTCTCCGCAGTCGAAATATAATAAGCGTAGATTGAAGCTGTTTTGATCAAACATTGACCTGTATTGATTGGACCATGCATGGGGCTGTTATAAGGTTGACGGAGGATCTGCGTACTAACCAATCATCATGAACTTACGGCAGTGTATAGCCGCTAGTGTGCCATGTCGTACTTCATATTAAATTTTGACCGCCTTTCACACTGCTAATTTACTATTAGATATCTAAAAGACTATCGGAGAAGACTGCCTAAGAAGACTACCAGACTACGGCCGTATAAGCGGGCGACTATTCTTGTCTATAATATCTCAATTTCTACAATATATCAACTTCTTATAGTGTCATTTTCTACACTATTAATTTCTATCCATTTCTATAGTAATAAAGTACTCATATACTACATATGTAATTTTATGAAACGTTCTGCTGGCAAAATGCGATATGGCGCACTGGCGGCTATACACCGCCGTATGAACTGATCTCTGGGCTTGATCGTCGCTGTTTCACCACTATTTCACTATTATTGTCCCGTTTCTTTTTAGCATGAGCTTCTTTGACACTTTTATTATACAGGATTTTTCATTTGTCTCAATCTTGAAGGTGTGTCAAGGATCAGAGAAAATATCAGATTGCTTTCATTTATAGTTCGATCGACTTTTAATTTTGTCTTTCTCGGTTCGCGTGCCGTTCCTTCTTCTCCCAGACTCTTGAGGTACCTACCTCTCTCCGAGGACTACCTATAAGAAACTGCGGATACTTCAGCAGACAGATTGCTAAGGCAACGGACCCCGAGGCCTGCTCGCGAGCAAGCATGTGGTCAGACCTACAGCAAACCCCGTACTCCCGAAATCTTCCTCCTTAGCCACCCCCCGACGGCGTCAGATCTCACATCGCGTCACAATAGCACCTCTGCCAAATCAGATACCGACGCTTAGGCCTTTCTGGACTTCTAGAAGCTTTACTCAAATGCTAACGAGGAAGGCATCACCGGCACACGAGAGACCGTTCCATCGGAGCCCCAGTACCGGGACCTTGTGATAAACCTCTCCGCACATATCCCATAGCCAAGCACTGCGCAACTGAATCAGGCGCAGCTCACCCTCGGGATGTCCTCGCTCTGCACGACCACTTATGTGATGAGCAATTCATGTCATCATCCGTCCTATGACAGTCTGCGCCTCAGACGTCAGCACCAGTCCGTCACTCTCCTCGAGCGGGAATTCACCTAGTGTATCACGGCAAACCATAGCTCTGTCTTTACTGTTCTGGCGGATATGCTGTATGGCCCTCCTGCCGGCGCCTCGGCAGCCCCTCCTTCGTCGGCCGCGTCCGCTGACAGCCCAGCGACCATGAACTGGCCCACCCTCCGCATGCTATGCCATCTCGCCGTGTCCCCCAAGCTAGACCGGTTTCTCCGACAATCACCCTCTAGTGTCTTGTCCTCCGCTCGCGTTTCACTCAGCGTAGCGATGACCACGGATTTGGGCTTTTCTGGTCTCGTACCTCCGAAGACCTCTCGGCCTCCCTACCCCCGCCTCTGTTACCTCCACATCCCTATCTAGTAGGGTGTGTTCTACTCCACTAGCTCCCAGCCACAGGTCCTGATCTTTTGCCATTGGCCTCTCACCCTGGAAGAGCGTAATGATCGGTGCCTTAGTTGGCTTTGGAGCCCTGGCTCTCGTCGTCCGCCCCACCTTTGTTTGGCGCTGGTATGTCAAACATGCTTTCTCTTAGATTGTGTTCTGTGCTAATAAAGGACGTATGTAGGCTGGATAAACGGGAGGCCCATAGGGCTAACGCGCCGATGGGAAAGGAAGGACAAGGCCGTCGATAAGGCCGAGAAGAAGGCGGAGAAGGCGAAGAAGAAGAAGAAGAAGAAGAAGAAGAAGAAGAAGAAGAAGAAGAAGAAGAAGAAGAAGAAGAAGAAGAAG